>WUAW01024860.1:6978-23335 GCA_017165845.1 Thaumetopoea pityocampa
GTGAGCGCGCCCGACCGCTGACAGTGTTCACAACCCGCAGCGAGGCGGGTGTCATGCGGGGCCGCACAGTTATACGCGGAGCGACGCCATCGCATCGCTCAGGGTGCCGTCTATAATACATTACAAGAATCGTGTGAAACATGACATCGACGCGTTGCAAATGCCTTAATATAGTTTAGATATTGTAAACTATTGTTTTTGAAATTAAAAAAAAACATTATTAAATTAAATGTTGATCGTACAGCGCAGACCCGACCCGGGCCACCCCCCACCCCCCATTTGTGTAATAAGCGCGGCAACAACCCACATTTCGCCCCCGCGGACAACGAGATGTGTCGGATGGCGAACCACGACGCCGCCATTTTATAAGGTTAAAAATGTTAAAGTTCCTCATTGCGTTCCCGCGAATTAATGGAGAGGAAAGGAAAAAGATGAGGTAGGAAAGGTGTACTGAGCAAGGAATATGGAATTTTGGAATAGGATACTGCTATTTCGGAAGGAGTAAGAAGAGACAATAGCAGCTCGGGACGCCGGGGTCGCATACCCGTATACTTAAGTCTATTTGCTGGACAAGTTAAAAAAACTAAGTACTCCCTGACGTGTGAGTGAAATTTAACATGATTATTTTTATTGCATAAAAATCTTTTAAAATATTAGCATTACAATGCTATCAGAGTCATCCACATTTGATCACCATAGCGGCATGTGGTTCTATAGATAAAACAAGCCGACAGATGGCGCTGTGAGCAAAAACAATCGTGTTTGTTGGTGCGTTATTGGCCGCCAACGTAATTCTAAAACCGCATCCTAATGCAAATTATCGTACAACCTGCGTACGATACTAGTGCACTATCGTACATCGTACGCAGGTATGAAAATATCGCACATGTACGATAATTATCATACGGCTCCCAACCCGACCATGAACCACGTCGTTACACAGCGGACAGGCAACAGGCGCCGCGGGGCGCCACCGGCCTCGCCCAGTGCCGCGGGTATGGAAACACGCGTTTGCTCGCCCCGTAACCAACAGATGTCGCTGTGCTACCAATACGCAATTCGTGTAACAATCCTTTTTTCAAACTTCTTTCAAGTCTTTTTCTCATTATTATTCATTTATTTATTTATAAAATGGAAACCTACAGCTACTACAATAAAACATATTAAGCAGGTATATTCAACACACAGTAAATGACAGTTTTTCGCGCACAGAAGGTAATGAATTATTGACAATCAGTTGACATATTAAAGGCTATGATTTGTGTACCTATTGAGGCTGCTGGCCCATAATGGCAAAGGAGCTGGCCCACAGTGTGGGTTTGATGTGAATATGTGTAATTATGGTAGTAGCAACGTAAGAATCTTATAATATTTAATAGTTTGAAAATATTTGTGCGCCACTGCATGCCGGCATAACATAGAGAACTCCAAAACAAGATCCATCTTGTTCTTACACCTATGTTAAGCAAATTATAAATGAATTGAATTGAACTGAATCGAATTAAACAACACTGTGTGAACAGAGCCGTCACGTTACGGTTAAAAACAGGTACCTATACAAACATCAAAAACATAGAAAAGAAATTCTCGTGCAAATAATAATAATGTCGACAGCGGGACAAAGCACGTACGTTGAAACATATTATTGAAACAGGGTTCAGTCGCAGCACACTGCGGTCTCTAATGTACCGTGGGCACGAGTACGCGTCCTAGCCGTGCGGTGCGCTGTGGTCGTCATGCACCGCAGTGAAGCGCGTCGAGTCGCCGCGCGCCGCATTGTTTATCAACTTGCTTACTAGATGGCGCCACGGACATCTTACCAAACAATATAATATATTCACTACCAGTTTTACCCGCGGCTCTGTCCGCGTGAGCTACGCATTTCCCGTGTATTCTACGTATTTACAGGAGCTATAAACTGGTGCGGGACCAAATGGCCCTCATCCTCCACTCGTTGCTACACAAATACAAAACCGCTCCGCGCACCGTTCGTCCGCGTGCGCATCGCCCGCAGCGGGCGGCGAGCGCCTGCGCACGGCCCCACCACTTGGTACTTGTGCACGGACACGTTTTCTTTAATATTTTCCGTGGTGTGCGGGGCGGCGGCCAAGGATTGCTAAGAAATATACTGAGAAAGAGCGGCAACTTAGATAAAAAAATTGCATGTATGGTGAGGGGGTGGGGGGTGGGGGGGTCCACGCGTGACCGTACTTGTGTCGTGTGAGCGACGCCCTGCGGTCAGACACATTTCCGTTCGTGCAAAAAAAAAATCGTACCTATTACATATATCTATGAACTAACGATTTATTTTTAAGGTTAGTGATATTTACTTATAACAGTTCTCTTCAATAACTCGTGTCTTTCTAATACGGTTTGACAGTGCTCTGTTGACTTCAACCGGACGGGTGCTGCGGGGGCTGGAACACCTTGATGAAGCGCCACGGCGAGCACGCGCCCGCACGATTATGACTTGAGAGAGAACGCTTGTAGTTGGTGCGGAGCGCGCTCGTCAGCGGCTTGCCTCGGGAGCCACCCGCGGCCGGCGCCGGGTGCACCCGTGCCGCGCGCCGGCGGTGGACGCGTCGGACGGCGGCGCCTCGGAAACACGATGCGATCGACCTTTGTTCCGTGACAACATTGAACTGGATATCAAATCTAGAAATAATCAAAAGCGCAGTAGACTTTTCTTTCTTGTCCTTCCACTCATCAAAAATTAAGAGAGTTTGGCTGGGGAGTGTTAATGCATGCACCACATGGCCCTGACTCAGCACCTCCAGATTTCCACCTGCTTCGATCTTTTTAAAATCGTTTAGATGGTGTAAGGTTAACATCAAGAGAGGACAATCAAAACTATTTGTCGCAGTTTTTTAATCAGAAATCTCAAAACTTCTACAGCAAAGGCACCATGTCACTACCTACAGGATGGCAACGAGTTACTGAACAAAATGATACATATATATTGTAAATCAATTTAAATATACTATGAAAACAATTGTCTTCATTTTGTATGTAAAATACGAAGAAACTTTTCCCCGATGTAATATTTAATTCCACAAGTCCTTTATGTCTTCATTTCAATAATATTTTTTTTTCGTTTTAACAATAAAGTGCTGGTGCTTCTTGGAACCTCAAAGTCAATGTAAGATTACCACACTGACTGGACGAAAGTTCCCGCAGACCTGTTTCAACAGTTTTATTCCAACGTTTCAGTATCGTTCACAATTATGGACAATCAATAGCACCACACTGAAATAACAAACACCACAATACATTTATATTAAACACTAAAATAAAACGCGCGGTTCACTCGGGGCAGGGCGCCGGCGCCGGCGCCGCCAACACCTTGGAAAACAATTTAAAAAATGCCGGCGACAGTTTTTTTGTACAACGTCAGCTATTGAAGGACGCCGTGCGTAGCCGGGGCCGCCGGCGAGAATTGACTACAACTGGGCACATGTCCACGTCGGCTGAAGGCCACCGGGATCGAGCCGGACCACCAGATTTGTCAGATCCGCGTGGGTCACGGCGACTTCAGTAAGAGGTAGCGCAGCATGGCCCTGCGCGACACCGTCGCCTGCGAATGTGGCTCCGGAGGGGAGGACAGACATTACGTCCTGCGGCTGTGCGCGCTGTATGATGAGCTAAGGGCTAGAGTTCTGGAGGGGCTGGAGTGCGTGGGCGGTGTGGAGGGCCCGGCTTACTACTGCGATCTCGTTGGCACGCCGGCGAACTACGAAAGGACGAGAAAGTTCGCGCACGACTGGCGCGACGCTAAGAATAGCACGACAGAGTGGAACACGCGGCGCCGCAGCCCGTCGCGTGCCGACACAACCCGCAAGGGGAGGGGTGATCGTAGGGGCAAACGCCAAATAGAAAAATCGAATAATTTGTAGGGAGTCAAGAACTGTCGCGGGCGGACACCGTGGAGCGGAGCCCGCGGCACCTCCCGCGACCGGTCGGTGGGGCCGCGGGGGGTGGAGGGTTGCATTACGTCTCCACACGCACACCCGAACTGTGCGCGAGGTGATTTAGTCCTTCCGAGATAATTAAAAATGCACAAAGTATGCCGTGATACACACTCATATCAAAAGACGCGTTATTTTACAGTACGTCACGTGACACAACTAACGCGTAACACAAACCGAGCGCGCGACACACGCGGCTCCCGCAGGACATCTGCGGTTAGGGGGCGCGCCGGCGCGCGGCTCCGAGTGTCGGGACGGTCTTCCGCCGCCACAAGGAAAGCGTTGGGGTGACGTGAGAGCGGACGCCTCCATCGCCTAGGGCGCAGCGTACTCCCGCCGACGCCGTGCCAGAATGCTCACGCGATCGCACTATTCCGGCAGAATAGGTGCGAGAGGAGCACCGCGGCTTTTAGTGGGCCCGAGCCCGGCGTGACCTCCATGAGGCGTGCGGCAAGCTTCCCTCTCCTCCCGGATAAAAAAGGGTGCGGCCCGGTCCAGCAGAGTCAACGTGCTACCGCCTCACGACCGAATACGACGACCCGAACACGGCGCGCATTGTTGAGTGACTTGAATACGAATGACCCGATATATTTTATAGGTTAAATTTAGTTTTTTGTGAACTCTGCGCCACTTTCTACGCATTTTTCCTGTCTCATTTGTCCCTCATCCCTCATGTTAATTAAACAACAGACACTTGATATTTTACACACTGTTACCCATTGTCTAGTGCAGAGGTTCCCAGATTTTTTTCTCATAGACCACTTTCAAAATTTAGCTGGTTCCGGTGGACCCCCTGCAGCTACATTTCTACAATATTTCCAAAACTCGACAACAAATGTGAATAAGATTAGATCTAACTATGGAAATTTGCGTACGCCAACGTAGAACCCCGTCGAGTTTTCTGTGGACCCCTGGGGGTCCACCTGGACCACTGTGGGAACTAAGGATCTAGTGTAAGATGCCTCCGCCACTTCGGTATTATATATAACACATATAGGTATATGTCACAGCGACGCTTACATACGCGGACACGCGGCGCGCCGGTGCGTGCGCGCCGCGCGCGGGGCCCGCACGACGCAGCGCCCGGTGTAGCGCCGCGCCGCCCGGCATCACGCTGAGCTGGGCCCACACTCGGTATAGTTTATTTGTCTCTTTTTTTTCTATTTTTGCTTTGGCTGTATCAAATAAACCTTTTCTTCCTTTTATAAGGATATGTAGTAAAAAAAACTAAACATAAGGGGTAATAGGTCATGAGCGACATTTTGCTCGTAAATGAGTATGTACGCCACCCCACTTAAAATTGTACGCTGTTTCGAATGCGCTTACTCCCATGGCTCTACAAGTATTGTACTTTATTGTCACTTATGCCCAAGCAAAAAACTCAATCAATTGATTGATCTAATCAAGATCAATTGATCTAAGCGGCATACAGCCACATAAAACAACGTCGAATTAAATAAATAAATACTTTGCCAATTAATGCTTTTATTTTTCTTGGTTCTAGAGCTGTCTCCATTTTCACGATATGACAGTAAATAAAGAAGTTATGTCTGTTTTATGAACGAATCTGTTTATGAATCGATGCTCAAATTAAAGAACAAACTTGGGAAACTTAAATTATGGTTTAATCAAAATGAATAATCCGCACAGCGCCCGGACATCAGTGACACACCGGCGCCGGCGCAGGCGGCGCGCGCGCACAGTCAGCGAGTCGGCGCGCTCCTGCGGCGCGTTCATCTTCCGGCCCCAGAGTACCCGGCTAACGCGTGATGACCTGCGCCGGAGCATGTCCCACCCACGTTCAATCCGATATTGAGTCATCCCGGGGCATCCGGGCCGGTCCAGATCCACAGCACCATTTTCTTGTAACCGCTGAGCCACGGCTCGAGCCGCGTGCGTCTAGTGTCGTGCGTCACTCCTCGAGTTAAACCAATAGAGTAAAGTATCCGAGGGCGGTTTGGACGTGTGCAGTCTAACACTAAGTCGCACAGACACTAAGTCTAACACTAACGGACAGACAAACGTCTGTCCGTTCGGTCGCTTCATTATCATCGGCCCGACATCAGCCTTCCTCGCAAAAGAGACAGGTGTTGCCGTAATCATCACATTAATTAAATAAACTACCGCACACCCGCTCGTACTCGGCCGGCGGCTACTGTTGGACTCCTCGAGACTCCGCCGCGGTGCGGTCACCGCCGCTAGGTGTCGGCGCACGTGTGTGGGCGGCCGTGTCGCGGGGCGAGTGGTGTCGTGCGCTGCGGGGCGCGCGCCGGCGCGAGGGTGGCTGGCTGGTGTGCGGGTCAGGTGAACGCACGCCTCGCCGCCAGTCACTACAGGTGTTATAGGGGCGGAGCCTGGCGAACTTCAGAAACACTGGGTGTCTTCAGCGAGTTGTTTTCGATGTTCTTATTGAACATGCTCGAGCTCCCCCGAGCCGGCCGAGCCGCGCGCCGCGCGCTCGGCGCTTCAGTCAGCACGATACGAGCAGACGGACGGTGCATTCGTCTCTTGCGCCACCTCCGACACTTGTCCTACAATTTTCGAAGGCAGATCCTTCCGGTCTAGCGGGCCTCGTGCGGGCCGCCGTGACCGCGCGCATTCCGGAGGAGGCGCATCGGAGACAGCGGCCCGAGGGAGGAGGTCCGGCGGGCGGCGGGCGGCGCCGGGGTCAGGCATCGTCTTCGGTTGCGTAAGCGGTTTGCGGGGAGCGGTGCGCGGGGCGCGGGCGGCGGGCGGCCGGGCGCGCGGCGGACTCGCGCGCCGACACCCGCCGCGCGCACGCGCACGCCGCGGCATGATCTCGCGCGACACGCGCGCCACCCGCCGAACGCCGACATGGAGGACGCCCCGGCGCAGCCCAAGGACGAGTACCGCTTCGGTGAGTGTCGCCGTGAGCACAATCCGGCGCCGCGGCGCGCCCGGCCGCTCACCTTCTGACAGTCGCTTGAACAGAACGCAGCGCGAACTATTTTTAAGAAAAAAATAATATTTTTTTTTGTAAACTGCAAGACGGTACTAAAACAATTAATGCGAAAACCAGTCGCGCGAGTGCGAGCCGGCGCGCGCGCCACTGCCTGGCCGTCCCGGGGGAGCGCACACGCGGCCCTTCCTGGCGCCGGCCTAGTGTTGAGGCGCGAGTCCCCTGAGCCGAGCGCATGCGCGCGGCGCCGGCGTCGTCACTCCCTCGTGCGTCGCTCGGGGCAGCTCCCGGGCGGCGCAGGGCCGCGCGGGAGCGCATGGGTTTAGTAATACGCGCACCAAATGTTATTGCACTTGGATGACAGAAATTGGTTCAAAAGTGGTCGGGGCGTAGCCGTCCAAATAGTTCACAACCGCGACGTAATCGTTTGAGGCGGTGCACCGACACACGGTCGCCGGTTCGAGTCCGGTAACCGCGGAGGTTCGGCCTTCCATCCGCAGTAATAAACGACCCGCCCGGAGGACCCAAGTGGAAAACCTCATTAAATTATAAAAAGTTCTTTAGCACAATTTAAAATACCTCTGTATAGGAAAATAGCCATAACATTAATAACAGGAGGCCGCCGCGGGCGACGCTGTGTGCGCCCGCGCGCGGAACAGACTACGGTGGGTCCGACGAGCCGGCCGCTCGCATCGGCCGCGCACCGCTCGGGTCGCGCGCGGCGCGCCCGCGCACCTGGCCGGCGCGCGGCGCGAGACCCGCCGGAGCCGCGCGTTTATCTCGTGCGATTAGATAAAGGCAACGGCGGCGCGGCTGCGCGCGCGCAGTAGGGCGCGCGGCAGCGCCGCCGCCGGACCACGCCGCCTCGCGAGCGACCGCACGCCGTCGCAGCGCCTACAGTTCGGTCGGCAGTTTGAGTGTTCCAATGTGAGGAGCGCCCACCGCACACCGGTGAGGGGCGCGCGAGTGGCCCTCGCTGGCGCGGCGCACCGCCCACCGCCGGCTGTACGCTCCGGCCGCTTCGACTGCAGTCGGCGCGAGGTACGTTTGTGGCGGCGTACAGGTCTCGCGCCGGCGCCGCCCGCACCCGTGTGCACACGGCGCCCGGCGCCGCCGGCAGCACAAACTATTCGCAAACTGCTACTTCATAGCGAATCAGTTGCGTCGGTGAGCGCACCGGCGGCGTGGCGCGCGGACACCGCAGGCGCTCCCGCCCGAGCGCCCCTGACCCAGTGCCGGCGCACGCGACACTCACGCGCCGCATTAGACAACGCTTAATTTATAAACACTTAAAAACATCCTAAACAGCGCCCCGCGAGGATGAACGGAGATAAAATATAATTGGCCTAAAATGGTTTTCAGAAATAATAAAATAAATCGTAAATGTTCAAAAAAATGCTGATTAACTACACAGTACGTGATAGTCTACAGGTGAGAACACCCGGTCCGCGACCGAGAGGTCGCGGGTTCAACCCCTCGGCCTCTCGTACGGTGTACAATGTACACACAGCGTACCGGAGACAGGGGAAACTCCGCGGGGAAGGCCGCAGACCCTCGCGGTGCGAGCGCTCTACCGCCGCGGCGGTCCAACCGCCCCGCGCGCGCCGCCGCCGCCCAAAGTGCGCGGGTCGCGCGCGTCGTCCAGCGGCGCCACACGCAGTCTCTCGTTCTCTCTCTCTCATTACAAACAATTCTCGTGTAACTGTCCCACCGCGCGCGCACGCGCGCGCCTCAGCTTTAACACAACGTACTGTACGACGACGCGCGTGGTTCATCCGGGACACAGCTCTGTGCCAGTTCCGCGCGTGTGCGTTCCCCCTCCTGCATCATAACTTCTAAATGTTCGCTTTACATACAGTCATACAGTCGCGTCTTTTTCCCACTGGGGTAGGCAGACCAGTCCTTTTCACTTGCTACGACCCCGACATCCGTATACATCTTTCGCTTCTTCTACTGTCATCAACGCTTTCATACAAGCTTGTCGGTAGCGAGTACTCCTAACCTGGCCTTTCTTCAACACGACTTCAATTTGGTCAGTATTGGGTCGCCTGGGTCGACCCCTACCGATTTGCCCATTCAGACTCGTCTTATAAATCTGCTTCGTCAATGTTCTTTCATTCATCCTTTGTATGTGTCCGAACTATCTAAGCATCTCTTTATCTTTGTCACTACATCTTCCTCCCCACCACAAATGTCCCCTGTCTCGCTGTTCCTCTATTATCCATCAGACTCACTCTCCAGCTACACTTCTGATCTGAACAGCATTTATCAGCTTTCATGCTTGTTCTTTCTTTGGTTTAGACGCTTTGCAAACTACATACGTGTACAGGTTGATACGTTTCATCACTCCACAGGTGCGTACTATTTCGTTCAAACGTCGAGCTTGCTGGTGTCCCGCTGCAATGAATTAAAAACGGTCGCGGCCTTTTTCTCCACCCGTTTGACGGGCGCTCGTTATTCAAATTGGAGAGAATGGGAGTACATACATACATACATACGTACAATCACGCCTTATCCCTGGTCCCTCAGCGGGGACTAGAACACCGGTCTCCCGCGTGACAGGTGGGGTACTGACCACTACACTACCAAAGAATTGGGGTCGGTAGAGAGCACTCCTTTCCACTTGCTGCAAACGTTTAATGTAGCAAAATAGCTATCCGTGGTCCAATTTTCGTCCCCGTGGGAATCGAGACGTGTCGGGTGGTGAATCGGGATATCGCCATTTTTATGAGTTTCAAAAGTGTTACATTTCCTCATTGCGTTTCTACTGGCTTAGTGGCGACGAAAGGAAAGAGGGTGAGATAGGAAAGATTTATTGAACAAGAAATATGGCATTCGGGAAGAGGACTATAGGATAGTCCGGTAGGAGTAGGGAGAGGCACTAGTATAAGTGTCGCCGCTCGTCGCCGGGATCAGAACGGTTTTCGAGTTTCGTCTGTCAACACAAACAATGGTGCAGACGAGGCGCGCGCGATAAGCGCGCCCTCGCGACCCGCGCGCCCGCCCCGCCCCGCGCCGCCCAGCCCCGCGCGCGCGCCGCCGCCGCGCGCCGCCGTCGAGTGAAATCATGAAATACATTTTACAACGTTTCATAACGCGGCGCGGGCGCGCGGCGCGGGGCGCGGGGCGCGGGGCGGGGCGGCGGACGTGCCGCGCCGCGGACGTGTTTCCACAGCGGTACGTGACGTAGATCTCGATTATCAATCGATAACTCGGGTGGCACGCGCGCTCGCCGCGCCCCGGACCGCCGGACGGTTCTGGAGGTCGTACCCCAGGGGGGCGTACATTTTTCGTATGTTTTTTGGCTTACTGGGTACCTCTCGTTAGCTGCGTCCGCGGCCAGAAGCCGGTGGGAAAGCGGCGGCCTAAGTACTGCGCTCAGACCGCGGGTGTGGCGGGTGTGGCGGGATTGCGATCGACAGCATGGTGGTCCGCCGTGGACTCATTCAATGTTCCAATACGCCGCGCCCCGCGTGTTCCCAGCCCGCCGCCCGCCGCCCGTGTGGTCACAGCGCGCGGTGGGTCTGAGGCCCCACACCGGCACGTGCCTGTCAGCCACTGACGGGTCTCTTAGAGGAGCCGTCTACTGATCGAAGCCCGAGCACGCTTCGAGCACAGAGCGCGAGGCGGCGGCCGTACCAGTCTCCGCAGCGCTCACCCGGTGCGCTCGACACGTCGTTTGTCGCGATGGGTATTCGACGGATACTCGGTGTCAGCGCCGGTGACTGACAGGTGGCGGGGGAGCGCGAGGGTCACACGGGGCCTCCGCAACACTCAGTGTTAGTCCATCGCATTGGGGTCGTTAGATTATCTGCATATGCATTTAACTGATTAGTGATCGGTGCTGTGGCCATCCGTCGAGATGCGGACGTCATGCGAGGGGCGCGGAGGGCCGTCTCCGCCGTGCACGCACTGGACCCGCCGAGCCCTTCACGTGAATGTCATTACTGGAGCGGGAGCGCGCTTCTTCTGTAAATAATTCAGTAATACAGCGTTTAAGAAAGTTGCGTAGTCTCCGCGATCGCCGTCAGCGCGGCACCCCGCCGCGCCGCGCGAGGGCCCCGGGGCCTCACCTCATGGCCGGCCTAAGCACGCCGGTCGGGTGGTGTGAGCCGACATATAATAGACCTAAAAGTAGGCACGCGACGGTCCCTAGCAACAATAATCAGTCGAGTGAGCGAGACAGAAGAAGGAAGTCGCTCGCGTACGGTACGGAGCACGCGCCGGTTGTACGGAGCGCTTGCGAGTGGCGAGCGCGCCGGTGGTTTACGGCTCGGCACGGCACCGTCTGCAGTGTGACGGCCTGTCTTCCTGTGAGTAGTCTCCGGTGGCCACAGCACCCCAGAGCTATCTTCTTCTTCTGTGGCAAGTCCCCCCGGCTGTGACTCGTTAATTCTTAAGATTTCTCGCAACAATGAATGGATCACAAACATACATATATTATATTTTACGACGAACGGATATTATACTCGGTGTGTGACAGTTGCGCGCGCGCATGTGTCGTGCGGCGCGGTGGCGGGGCGCGGGACGCGCGGTGCGCGGTGACACTGTTGACGAGCGGCTGATAACGCTGAACCGCCGACCTCCGGCCTCTGCGCTTAAAAACTATTAATATTATATACACACACACATGCGGGTGCGTGTGTTCGGACGTGTCCATGTACCGCAGCCGTGTCGCCGCGTGGACGGCGGCCCGGGGTCGCTACAGAACCACTACTGGGCCTGGTGCTGAGCATGAGCAGCTCCTCGTGAGAAGTCGCACAGCGTAAGGGCTCGTCCCGCGCCCTGCGCCCGGGGGGGGGGGCGTCTATCTCATTTGTTTTTAATGTGGAACATAGAAAAACCAGATGAGAAGAGCTGGCGATGTGACGCGCGGACCGCGGCGTGAAGGTGACGGACGACAGGGTGCCGCGCGGGGACGGCGCACCACGCGCACGATCACCGACGACCACACAGCGAACACACGCACACACACGCACGCACAGACACGCCTACAGACGCATGCGCGACGCACGAGTCGCTTGGTGGGCTGCAGCGAGTCTCCCGTTGGAAGTACCTCCCTCGATTGGTACCGTGGTTTTTTTCGAACTGTCTTTTTATTGATACTTTGACCTCTCCCGCTTCCACACAAACTGGTCCCTATATGAAATGGGATCGATTGGCACAAAAAATTTTGTAAAAAGTACCGTTTTGTTTGCCGACAATGACTTTTTTCGTAGTCTGAGGGTGTCGCAATATTTTCAAATTTCGTGTACTCGACAGCGAGTTTTTGGAACAGTTTGCCTGCAGAACTTCAGAATATATGACTTAGCTTGTGTTCATTGAAGATGTAAGTCAGACGACATTCGGAGTCCATCGTAATGTTCATTTTAATGGATTATTGAGAAGCAGTAGGTGTACCAGTAGAACATCGTCTATGCTCGATGTTCCACAGAAGTTATGCGCAAAGTCATTGCAGACAGGCGTATTCAGATGCGTTGGCCGTCCTTGAAAGTCGAGGCCCCCGAAATGAGGCTAACGGTGCCTCGGAAAGGGCGCACGGTCGCAGCCGCTGCTTCGGCGAGTATTGGTGCTGCTCCTGCACCTAGCTTGGCCGTAGGTCCCGTCGCTGCGTCGTTGACTGAATGGCCCCTGTGCACAGATGGGCGGTGCTTAACAGAGCATCGGCTCCATTTAACAAATGCACATCGTTTAAAAAACGAACTCATCCTGGTACAAGCCAGCAGTCGCCGCGGCAGTGGGCGCGACAGGCGGGAACGCGCGGAGTCTAGTCGCACCGGCGATGCGGTTGCATGGCCTACAGCCCAGTACGGGACTGAATCATTGCCGCGATGCGTAACATCTTTTCCTAGGAATGATCGAAGCGGTCGACTGCCCTGATCGTAGTGGCGGAACCATGCGGTGTCCCAGACCACCCGGGTGGCTCGAGGGATCACCGTAGAGAGTTAGTCGGAGTGGAGACACATTGCAAGAATGGGCAACTGGCTTTGACTTGCAGCTTGTAGGCCGGGAGTCCGTCAGCGCATGCATACAGTACAGGGGTAGTAGGTAGGCGATCGCGTTTCATCACATGGACGACTCCCGCTGCCATGCGCCTGCAGTCAGAAGTCTCTAGAGGTTATCGGAAGTGGTGATCACACTATCACACGCCACATGATGCCATTTGATCATGCCGCTATAAAATGTGATCCTCCGGCCTCCCGGCTACCGAAAAAGTAGCCCTTCACGACGGGAGTCCCTTATGCGTCAAAACGCTCGTTGAAGATCGAGATCTCTCGAACTCTCAGCCACAGTCGCGGCACTGTTCGAACAAAGCCGATGAAAATAGCTCTGAACCGGAAAGAAAGGCAACCTGATACCGGCATACAATGACCGCAGTATGTGATGTCGCGACGGCCCGGCCGGCCGCCCCGAGCGCAGAGCCGTGTGCTCCCGGTCGCAGGAAAACGTACAGATGCACGAACACTATTTGCAGATGAGACGTTAGTACCTCAAGGACCTGAAGGAGAACATGAGCCACGCCCGAGGAAGTAGACTCCATATACGAAAAAGGTGCCACTAATCGCCATCATGAACATCAAAGCACAGGCCTGGAGAGAACTTCCGAAGGAACTGGATAGGGATCCATGGGTGCACCCGTACAGGGTGGTTTTGATAAGCTATGCTTCTTGAGTGCCTCTCCCAGACTGTAACCCTGAGCTGATGTGGTCCACACACAGTTCAGGGTTCAGCAGTTCAGGGTGGAACTCCTCCAACTCAACCTATGGCCTATGCCGACTCGTTGGGAGTGTTGGGATTTAGCCATTCGGGTGCTCGTGACGCCCCACCGAACCGGATTGAGAGATTGCTGTGCGCGTGACTCGGGGAGCCGACGCGGCACGACTTTAACCGGTGGACTTATGTGATGATGACTGGGTGATGGACGTTAGGGTATTAAATTACAATAGAATGCGAATCTGGGGTAAATCGTTATTACAATTTGTCCCAGATTTGCATTCAAGTGCAACAGTACCGGGGCGCTATGTGCGGGAGCGCGGCGCCGTGGTCGAGGCCGGCCCTTATCCGGACACGCCGGGCACGTTCGCACATGGAGCGCCTCACACCGCTGAAGGTCATCGTCGGGTACTTCCTTTTAAAACGGCCAGCAGTCATAACACCGGCGGGCCGATTACGTTAAAGTTTGCGATTATCGGGACAATCGACGAACGATCGACCCTAAAACGTTCAGTAAGCAAATCTAAACCAATCCTTATAAGCAATCTTCGATCGTACGGTGGAAACTTGAAAAGTGACGAGTGACCGGACACTTGTTGTTAGTACTGTGTGGATTTTAAAGTGACGAGTGAACCGAGTGACCGGATACTTGTTGTAAGTACTGTGTGGATTTTAAAGCGACGAGTGAACCGAGTGATCGGATACTTGTTGTTAGTACTGTGTGGATTTTAAAGTGACGAGTGAACCGACTGACCGGACACTTATTGTTAGTACTGTGTGGATTTTAAAGTGACGAGTAAACCGAGTGACCGGATACTTGTTGTTAGTACTGTGTGGATTTTAAGGTGACGAGTGAACCGAGTGACCGGATACTTGTTGTTAGTACTGTGTGGATTTTAAAGTGACGAGTGAACCGAGTGACCGGACACTTGCTGTTATTACTGTGTGGATTTTAGTGACGAGTGAACCGAGTGAGCGGATACTTGTTGTTAGTACTGTGTGGATTTTAAGTCAAGTCAAAAATTTTTTATTCATGTAAACCCAACAGGTACTTATGAATAGTCAAGAATCTACCACCCGCTCGGAAAGTTGTTTCAGAGGAGAAGAACGGGCCAGAAACTCCACTGTTACTCTTTTTAATGCCATTACAGTAAAATTTACATTACATTACAATTAAATACATGTTAATACAATGAAAATCTTCTACTAACTGTACGTCGATGACTAGATCCGGTAGCGAAAATGCTGAAAGTAGCTGATCCCGATACAAACTGAAACTGATTTCACGACGACGGCTCTTATGATGCTTGGATGGAATCTGTTTTAGATAATGTTTTACTTTTCAAGTTTATCTAGATGTATGTCACCCCTGAGGTCGAGAAGATATTTTTTTTAACGCGATCTCATGAATATGAAGGCACCGGCAGGCCGAAAAATTCATGGTGTCTGCCATCAGTGCCATCTGTTACCGAGTACTTAATATCAACACATTAAGGACTCAACAAGAGATGGCATCACATCTCGTCCAGCGAGACGTTACTTAGCACGTCCGGTCCGGAGCGCGCCGCTACTGCCGCAGTACAAAGGCTGTCTGCGCATGCGATTGCTCTCCGACGGCTCCCCGTGTCAGACGTAATACTTCCTTCCTGGTCGTATCCTCATGACTGAGGGGCGTGATCATGGTGTTAAACCCCCGCCACCATCTCGCTCCACTCCTTCTTATCCTTTTTATTCTCCACTCTTTATTAATACATACACATACATACGATTACGCCTTTCTCCTTGATTCTTCGGCGGGGAATCGAACCTCGTTTTTCCGCGTGACTGGCGGGGATACTGATCACTATACTACCTAAGAATTGGGGTAGGCAGAGACCACTTCTTTCCACTTGCTACGATCGCTTAATGTAGCAAAATGGCTATCCGTAGCCAATTCTTCGCCCCCGCGGGAAACGAGAGATGTCGGGTGGCGAACTACGACATCGTTCGGTTGCGATGATTTAACCGCAATTAAGGGGTCGTTTTTTCGACTTTCGCGATCGCATCGCTATCGCGATATAGGTGAGTAGTGCGGCGGAGGGCGGCGGGGGCGGCGGTCGCGCGCGCGCAGGTAACGACTAGACAAAGCGCGTGCGGACAATAGTCGGTGATACCGAATATTACTAATTGCGAAAGTGTTCCCTTTGGGGCTGTTATCAGGCGCGTTCCGGCGCCGTTAGTCACCGCGCGCGCCGCGCGGCCGACGGGTGCGACCCCCGCCCGCACGTGGTGGGGCCTGGACCCCGTGGACCATTTACATGATACCTCTTCCCATTCGTTAGCTTCGAGAATCGAAATTTGTAAAAGTCGATCGGAATATGTGCCCACATGCGTACGAGTACATACACGCGGGCGAAGGGAAAACCTTCAAAACCAGAACAGAGTGGGCGAGAGGCGCGACGGAGTACCTTTAATTACACGCAGAGGACTGTGAGAGAGCAGGAGGCCTTTATAGTGAGCGAAACAAGCCGAGTCCTGGGGAACTTGAAACGGTTTCGCACTATTGAATTGATGTATAACGAGTAAGCCATGCCCCGGAAATGTACAAATTAAAAGTTGACAGACTACAGTGTTAATAATATTAAACATTTAGGAATTATATATAGACAAAAATTTAAATTTTAATATATTACTAGACTTTTATCATGAAAAGTTCGTAAATTAATATATATATATATATATATATATATATATATATATATATATATATATATATATA
>WUAW01024860.1:28524-42013 GCA_017165845.1 Thaumetopoea pityocampa
GGGAGCCGTGTCTGTAGAATGAATATTTTTTCAAAAAAACCAACCATACAGATTGTACCTATGTTACCGGAGCCAAAAAAAGAAAAAAGTTTTTAGAAATATTGTCTCTGTTTTTCTATTTGTCTGTGCGTTTGTGCACGCTAATGTCAGAAATGGCTAAACTGATTTGAATGCTGTTTTTACTGTTGCCTTGTGGCAAGCTTCCTCTAACATTTGTTGTTTGTTTCATCTATCTATCATTTATCATTCATTCTTATCAAGATCGGAGTAAATAATTTTACGTATAATTTCGCTCTTACCGAATGCCCACGCGGACGGAGTCGCGGACACAGCTAGTACATTAATATAATAGCACTGAAAATATATCAAACTTATTTGTCCACTGGCCTTAATACAATCCTTTAACGTTGAGGCCAGTTATCAACTGAAACACGCACTTTCTCCATGGGAACATTCTTCACTGTCCATCTTATGGGTTGTTTTAGGGACTCCAGATCGTCGCAGCGTTTAAGGCGCGCCGCACGCCGTCTCTAAAGCTGACTACAGATCGGAACTAGGTGACGGCCAGTCTTTAGCTCAGATGAACTCACAAACGTTCGTTTAGGGCGTGCCGCACGCCGTATCTAAAGCTGACTACAGATCGGAACTAGGCGACGGCCAGCCTTCAGCTCTGATGAACTCACAAACGTTCGTTTAGGGCGCGCCGCACGCCGTCTCTAAAGCTGACTACAGATCGGAACTAGGTGACGGCCAGTCTTTAGCTCCGATGAACTCACAAACGTTCGTCTCCAACCGCGCCGTGTGGATCGAGCTTATGTCCCGGTGCTGAGTCTTGCTGAAAAGACCGTATTGGTCATGGGACGTGCCGTTGTTAATAGGCTTAACCACCTTAGAGTGGTATACACTTGTGTCGATATGTCGACACCTTTTTAATAAAAATATGGCTCGATCACTCCCTGATAGCGACCACCCCACAAATATGGCTCGGTCACTCCCTGATAGCGACCACCCCACCAAATTATCACTGAAATCGGATACTGTCCACGTTGTACTCTGCAGACTAATTGAGAAGAAGACAGAGATCATGCCCAAAGAAAGCGCTAGAGCGCTTTCTTTGGGCATGATCTCTGTCTTTCTGTTTGTTAATATATAAATAAAATTTCTCACCGCATAAGAAGTTGCTTTCACTTTACCACCCCATTCATTTTAAAGTACCCATAAAGTAACGACCGGGGCGCCCCTCGCAGGCCGCAGGCCCCAAGTCATCTGCTCAAACTCCGACGTCGCTCGGGGTGCGCGACGTCGTCGTCGCGGTGCCTCATGTCCTGGCGGGGGTTTGATCAGCGTGACCCTCTTGTGCGCCGTTTGGTAAACAATCGCCCAAAAGTATCGCTGGCGGGACGAACCCGCCGTGTCGCCGCGCACGGCGCTATTAATATCTGTGTTGTAACTGAGCGTTGTGCGCTGGCGCTGGGCTCGGTCGCGCGGCGTGGCGCCTCGTGTCGCGGCCGCGCGGCGCTCGCACCCGACTGCCTCACGTATTACACAACTGTGAAAAATATTACAAAACGTTACAGTGAACGTGTACTGTATTATACATGCGCGCGCGCTGGCACTCCAACGAGGCAGGCGGAGTTGCCTTGTGCGCGTCACGCGTCTCGTAGCGCACGCGTGGTTCAGCGGGCCGAGCCAGGTGCGTCCACTCGCGCGCTTGCCGACGCAACTGTTCCGTCGCTGACTCTGGCTCAGCTCTTTAAATGGCTACCCCGTCGCTTTCTCGATCGTCACCGCACCTCATCACATGCGAGACGAAGTACTATAACGGTGTGAATTTAACCTTCGGTCCCCTGCACATATCATATTGTCATGTTATCTCACTCATTCATCCATTTCGTTCTCATTCTATTTATTGATCTCGTCGAGCCTTATTATTACAATTGGTGGACACTTTTTTATCATCGAGAAACTCCTATACGGGACTTCAGTCACGAGGGCAACTTGCGGGCCAGACTCCCGCTGACTGAAAACTCTGCAGCAGCCTCCACGGGCACTTCAGACGGATTTCTGGATCCACTGGGAAAAATTGATGTTAAGGTGCTTACGACGGCACGAGGCATGCCCGCCGCCGCCGCATACGCCGCGGGCACACATCTGGACGGTTAGGGCTGCGGTCCCGAAGCCCCGGCCGGCGATAGGGCGGCGCGTGGCGGCCACCCGCGAGCCACCACTTCGTCGTCGGCGCGGGCGCTGCGCGCGGACACCTGCCGTCCTCACGCTAATATTTTGTCTTATTCAGATCGAATTATCGCGTTCAGCGATACGTCGCTCGACTGCTGGCGACCACTTGGTTTTCATTACGCTGCGGCGTCCCTGCGTGTGCTGCACGGTCCTCAACTTTTGTTGAATTCAAACAACGAGAAAATATAAATCCCACAATTAGACTATCAGATTATAAACTATTATTCATTCACATGGCCAGAGGTTTACATTATTTATGTAATAATCGACTACATAGTCGAATGTTTACCTGATGGTAAGCGGCGATGTAACCTAGGGTGGTAAAACGTACTAGCTTAATAAAAACCTGTTCACTCCTGTCTTAAAGACACCTGCATTATAATCGGAATAAAGGTTGACTGGTAGAAAATGCTTCAGGCATTAAGTCCGCCCATATGCTATTTGTGTATGAAGTGTAAATAAATAAATAAATAAATAAATCGGACGGAAACACTGACGCGGGAAGAATAGTCTTAGATATTAGCCTTAGTCTGAGTATTAGTCTTAGTCTTATGAGATAGCTCAGTCTTGGGCTGCACGTGTTATGAACGTGGAAGTAAATCGCTTCGTGCGGGTGACAGGGGTGTCTACGAGGTAGGGGTGATAGCCCATTGTGCGTAGCAGTCCGATGGTGAAAGGGGGATGGAGGAATTAAATCGTGTAATCCCTGCGCACACTCTTCAAAATGTATCCCGTAGAACACTGAGAGGCTGGCTACCCCGCGCCTGTGCTCAATGCTTCGTATGATTTTGTATAAACTATATAAATCTTTTTTTAAGCGGAGGACAATGCCTCCTGTACGCCGCAGAGAGGTGGCGCGGGGCGCGTGGACTGAACCCCGGGTGATCTTCTGTCGCCCATTCTGTCGCAGTCGTGTGGCCACGAGAGCGTTCTGCCACGGCTCCGGTGGACTGAGCTGGTCCTCGTTAGCTGGGAGAACTATGTTGAAGTTGAAATCTCCTCTCTGTGAATTGCCATCAGACCTCATGTTAAAGTGGTTTTCGGTTCACATTTTGGCGTCTTCGTGTTTGCGCCTCTTGGTGGCTTCAGTGTCTCTGGTGGGTCGGTGAGGACTTCGCTGACTCCCGAACTCACTCCGTCTTCTCTTTGGCAGACATTTCTCTCAAAAAGAGTCGACGGCCTACCAAGAGTTGTCGCTGCCGGCCACGTATTGGATGAGGGCCGGGAGGACCGCCGCCGCGCTGCGTGCGCCGCGCGCCGCACGCGCCCTATCGACAGGGCGACACGTTCCTGATATTGTGTTGGCGTGCGTGGGGTGGGCCCCGGCGGGGGCGCGGGTGCCCGGTGACCTGCCCCAAGTGAATATCCGTGTTCGTTGTGCCGCTGTGGACCACTGTCACTAACGTAAATTAGTTGATATTTTGAGCACTGGAACAGAATAGTTAGGGTGTGCGCAGTGCGCGCGGCGCGGTGCGTGCCGTAGGTCGGGAGATGCTGCAGATAAGGAGCGCGGAGGCGTCGCCGCGCGCGTGCTGATACGGCTTATCTAGCACCGGCCGCGGCGCGCCGCGCGGCTGGCGCAGTACCTGCCGGGACTCGCGCCTCGCGCCTCGCGTTCGTCTGCCGAGTACTCGATCGCCTTAAATTTATGTGCAGACGTGTTTTAATATTCAATTATTTTCGTATGTCGCCCCTGAAGAGGCAGCCGACGGCGCTTGTACGCATGACCGCGGCCGCCCAAATTCCGAGTGGTGGACGGAGCGCGCGCCGCCAGCGGCCGCGGGCCACGCACCGACCCGTCCCGCGACCGCCCACTCAGCGGTCGGTGCATAGGCGACAACACATTGCCCGATTGCGTTTTGCATAAGAAAAATTACACGAAGCTTATCGCATCGTGACGGTATCGAGCTACTCAAAGGATATCTGCGGGGCACGGGGCACGGAGCACGGGGCACGGCGCCGACGATCGACATCGGCGAACTGTTGCCCGTCGAAAGGGCCCGTTGGATCCCTCTCGTGCGGTGCGTTCAATGCCCAACGGTCGCCATGCGCGCGGCGCGTGTACGTTACATTTGGCACACGGGCGTGCTGCGCGTGCGGTGAGTGCCGCGGCACGAGCGGTGTTTATCAGCGCCGGCGGAGGAGCCTGGCACTCGCAGTACGCGCGAAGCGGGCCCGCGACACACGGCCAGCCGCGCGCAGGCCGTTGGTGCGGCGGGTGTCTGCGGCGGAGTGCGCCGCGCGCGGGGGGTGCGCGTGCGCCGCGCCAGTCACTCGCGCGCCGTTGACAGGCGCACGCGTGCCGCGTCCGCTCGTGTCCGTAGTGTTGTTCCGCGCGCGGTGTGTGCGTGAGTAACTCGGCATGCTGCACGAGACGTGGCCGAGCCCCGGCGCCTGGCACAAGACGGAGCCGTTCGAGCTGGACGCGCTGTTCGCGGAAGTCAATAACAACCATTGTTCGAAAGGTGAGCGCGCGCCGCAGCGCTTTGTTACGGCGCTTTATGTCGCGCCCCGCGGTACGGCGCCGCCCGTGAGCGCCATCGCCTCCAGCGCGCCACAACACACCCGGGGATGCGCTCGCTCGCGGCGGGCAGCAGTCCCGGGCGCGGCGCCGGGGCCCGCAGCCATCCGCCGGCGCCGCGAGGTGCGACCATGAGTCAGTCGACTGTTGTTGTGGTACGACGGCGGCGCGGCGCCCGCGCCCCGTGCCCAGGGTGCGGGGGTCGCCCGGTGCCGTGTCACGCCGGCCCGAGTTCTGTTACTCCACTAGCTGTTGCCTACGGCTCCGCCCGCGTGTTTAATGTTTTTGTATGTTCAGTTTCAGTTATCGTAGCACCTCTTTGTAAACGACGTTCGCGGTGTTTCCTTTAGGGGGTCAAAATTACTGAGCTAACTTGCCCTCGTGGGGGTAAAATTTTGAAACACGCCGGTATAGGGGAGGCCCGGGCAAGGCGGGCATGTTAAGGATGAATTTAACAAAAACACACAAATTATCAATCAACAAAGTTTTTTGAACGTTTTATTTGCACTTTGGTTCCTAAACTTTAAAAAATAAAATAAAAAATGAACAAAAACGAACCTCATCTACTTAAATTTGGTCCCCAAAAAATAACTATTATTCGTTTTTCCCGGTGGGGGAGGGGGGAGGGGGTGTGATTGTAAGATGGAGAGCGCCTAAGGGCAGAAACAATAGGAACAATCAATCATCGCATTCATCACACAAGTAACTTGCAGATCCTACGTATGACTGACTGACTGACTGACTACATATATGTGCTTTAGTTGTGCTGCTTTTAATTCCGGTTTCGTCCATGTTATATGTATATTGTAGCTGCTTCAAAGTTATACTTTTCTATTAGCTCACAATCATTAACATGAAATAATTCCACTTGTGTCCTGTTGAACCCTCTTGCTCCAGCCAATGACGTTGGTCCCGGGGACCTTAGTACTATTTCTGGGTGTCGCTGATTTTAGCCTGTAAACCAGTCATCTCCAGCTTTGCCGTTTTTAAAGGGATGTGGAATGTTATTTTTCATGGCGTTGTAATATACCAGTTCTAAAAAGTCTGCGCGTAAAACCGAAAAATAAGCTGTTCAGCCTTTTTATACACACAGATCCTCTTATGCTGATGTAGAAACGCTTGTAAACCTGCCCAGTTTCCTTGAGTCACTTGTTGATTTTGTATGTCGCTGTGAAAGGAATCCTAATTGTCCATATTCTTTCACAGCTTTTAAGGCCCTTTTCAAGGAATTCTCAGACCATGCTGCCCGATTACTGTTACGTTTATAATTTAAAAAAAATTGCAAAAAAAAACACAAATTGTACTTTAAATGAGTCAGCTTCAGTCGTTTTATCGAACGGCCAACGCGTATAGCTGTCCCTCTCGCCCGTACCCTTTCACCCCCACACCTGTGGTTCAGTTGCAAGTATCATGTTATTTCATTACGAATCAGTGAAAAGTTTCCCATGCACATTAAACCTTATTAACCACGCGACAGATGAAAGTAAACTATTCCTCGGACTCGTTACACGTAATACAAACAATAACAAAACATACCTTTCCGAAAATCGTAACAAATCAGCCAAAATCTTTTTTTTTTTCATAACAGCAAAAATCACGCGTGCGACGTTTTTTGCAAACTGTCATGGCGGCGCCGGGGACAGCTTACCATCGTCGCGTGCGCGCGTCATACCGCTATCTGTTACGTTGTTGAAGAAAAAACGCATATTTTACCCAGGTTATGGCCCAGGCGAGGCCCGGGCACTCCTTGCCCCGGCCTCCCCTACGTGTAGGTACATTTATTTCTAACCAGAATCGGGTATATGAAGTTTCACGTTTCTCCCTCAAACGTAAGGAACGTCCCATATAAGCTTTTTTTATATAAGAGGGGCAAGCGGGTCACCTGAAGGCAAGTGCGCGCCGCCGTCCGCAGACACCCGCGACACCCGACGGACCGCGGGTGCGTCGCCGACCTATAAGAAAAGCGTAAGCTTATTTCCTGAAGGTCCTCAATTCATGTCCGTTAGGAAAAACCGCGGCTGGGGGCTCACCCCACCGGGTGCTGGTGCGTGCGTTGAAATTCCGTGAGAAGCGCCCCGCGGTAGGCCGCCGACTGCGGAAGTGACGACGGTGACATTTAAAAAATATACTCGCAGCCCCTAACTCAGCCCTTAGAGATAACAGCTTCAATAACGCCGACATACCTACGTGTACGTCCATCCCTAAACGGAAGTAGAATTCAAAGATATTTAAATCAAAGATAATTAAAAACAAATTACTCAGATTTGAAGTTCTGAAACCAAATCCATCGATGTTTGTTTGTTTGTTCGAGCTTCACGCAAAAACCGGCTGGTATATTTTGATCGAACTGTTATAGTCTTAAAGGTACTATTCCAACTTAAATATTGCGACATGTTTTATCAAAATCGGTCCAGTAGAATTGTAGATACAGCCTGATCCCTGTTATAGTAGCCGCCGTTAAGGTAGGAGAGCTCAAGTAAAAGTGGTTACTTTTGGTTATTTTATAAACTACTAGCTTTTGCCCGCAGCTCCGCCCGCGCGAATGTCGGTTTACTGCTACATGAGAAATCCCGAAACAAACCTGTATAAAAAATCTAATATCCAGTTTTACTTGAGCTTTAGTTCTTTAACGGCGGCTACTAAAACAGGGATCAAGCTGTATCTTCAATTCTACTGGACCAATTTTGATGAAAATTGCCACATTATTTCGGTCGGTATAGTCGGTATAGTCTCTTTAAGGCTGTAACCATTTGACTAAAATTTACCTACTCTTTTTTGCGTGAGGCCCGAACAAACAAACATCGACGGATTTGGTTTCAAAAGCCCTTAATTAGTCGATCTGAGTAGTTGTTTTTAAATATCTTTGATTTTTGAAAATTTGACATTTAACAATGTTATCTATTATAGTATGGGTGAGGCGTTCGGAATAGATGTAGCGGAACACCGACGTTCACGCGGACCGGGTCGCGGGTGAACGCTAGTGTACCGTAAGACTGTTTATTCCTTATTTTATCCCCTCAGGGGTGAAGTTTCCAAAAATCCTTTCTCAGTGAACGCTTATAACATAAACGACATCAACCGCCAAAATGTCAAGTTGGTAGTGCCAGCGGTTTGGGCCGTGCGCTGATGACCCAGTCAGTCAGTCAGTCAGTCAGGACAAGTAATTATATGTATTGTAGTAATTATATATGTATAGATGGATGTTCACCGATTACTTTAATGTCGAATAATTAAAGGCGACGATCAAAAAGAAATAAACTTCAAAATAGATCTCCGTCTACCACTGGTAGAAAGGACCACTGTTGGTCGAGCATTAGTGCCACTGTGGGCCTCCTCGCCCTCGTGGGCACCAGGGTTGCCGCAGTGTCCGGGGCCCTCCGCGGAGGGTCGCGTCGTCGGCGCGCGCGCTCTGTCGTCCGGTCGGTTTACGGTTAGTGCCGGCGCGGGCGCAGGCGAGCGCGCCGTGCGCGGTGTTCCGCGCGCCGCACAATTGATTCCCCATTAAACGGACCCCGCGCGCCCCCCGCGGGCGCACTCGCGCGGCGCGCCGGTGGGCGCGGCGCGCGGCGTGTGACGGTGTGCGTGTGCGCAGAGGGCGAGGCGCGGTGCGGCGAGGAGAGCCCGCCCCCCCTGCCGCCGTTCGGCTACGCCCACCCGGCGGGCCTGTCGCCGTCCCGCTCGCGCAGCTACCAGGAGCTGCGGCCGGCGCCGGCACACGCGCGCGACATGCAGGCGTACGCGCACCTCGACGAGGGGCTGTTCAAGACGGGCGGCTCCACGGACGGCGCGTACCTGCGCCGCGCCAGCCCCGAGCTGAGCCCGTCGCCGGAGCGCCGCGACGAGTTCCGCGCGCCCGCGCTGCACTACGAGCAGTACGCGCCGCCCTACGCGCACGAGCACCACGCCGACCCGTGAGTACCCGCCGCCCGCGCCGTACTGCCGCACCGCACGGGTCAGGTCGGTGCGCGCGCGCCGGCGCCGTGCTAATTGCGCCTCGCATTAGGTGACGCGCGCACCGGCCGCGCCACACCGCACCGCATTACACTGCGCGTAGCGTTCGCCCGCGTTCTACAAAATAAAAATAAACAGTAGGTACAGTCGTTTTGATAACTTCATAGTTACCACATACGTATACCTGCGCGGGCGCCTCGTGCGGTGGTCGGCCACACTGTATGTTAATATTCTGCCGCAGCGAATGTATTTCTATAAACGGCTTGGTCGATTTCAATACGGTTGTTTCGCATTATGGAGGTGTATCGCCAGAGGTGGTAGGTTCTGGGAACGGATCCCGTGGTAGAATGTATCGCCGTACACTTGAGTGCAGACGGTGTTGGCCGTGGAACGTGGCCCTGGAGACATTTATTCGTTAATAACACATCATTCACCGCGGATAGGATCTCCATTTAAGTGTGTTATACACTCGCGTCAGGAGATCCTGAAAGAGAGAGAGAGAGAAGGAGACCAACCAGCAGACACGTACGACGTCGGGCCGCAGTAGAGACCTTGTCAGTTTATTTGTACATCTCATAAATTTATTACCCGATTATGGCGAAGCCCAAAAGGAGGGTTGTGTATTTGACCTGTATGTACGTATGTCCGTTCCTGTGTCCGCTCGTAATTACTCTACGGCTTAACCGATTTTGATAAATGACAGGTCATTAGATTCGTCTTGGTGGCACGAGTGTCACTGGGACAAATCATAGATTGTGCAGCGCGGTCAGACATTTTAGTTTTCCATATGTTATAGGTACTTATTTATGCATTCTCGACATGACGCCTTACATGCAACGGACATAAACAAAACAGTGTGTTAGTATCGAGAAACAGTGTGTTAGTATCGCAAAACAGTGTGTTAGTATCGCAAAACAGTGTGTTAGTATCGCAAAACAGTGTGTTAGTATCGCAAAAAATCGAGAACGGCTCGACCGATATCAATATCTTTTGTTCTGTTCGCCTCAATACAGAGGTGGTTCATGAGAATATAAGCTTAGGAGTAACCCAAAGGGACAGTCGGCGAATGGACGAAACAGGAATTGTTTCCGATGGGCCGAAGTGCGCCGGCTCGGCGGGTTTCAACAATAATGTGAATTTAAATTATATAGAGATACATGGACGCTTCTTGTTGTTCAGCAGTGACGTCACGCTCAGAGGCGCGCCGGGGTTTTTCCGTAGTCACGTGGTTCTCATGTACGCACCGACATATTTTAATATATTTTTTTTTATAGAAAGAACACATTTAGGACAAGCACAACGAATAGTTTACAAAAAAAGGCAAATAAAATAGTTATCTATGGGTATACTAAAGGGTTTTTCAACAAGAACTTTGTTTTTCAATTGGGGCAACACCAGCAACATGACAGTTTTGACATTTAGTTTTTTGACGTATTCGTAGTAGATGCTTTGGCAATTGTTACAATGAATTCAATTTCGCTCGAAAATCGAATGTTTTATTTTGTTTTAGAAAACAAAGTTCTTGTTGAAAACCCCTATATTATAAAATTGTTCAATCTCAAATTTTGTAAATCAAAGATTATTTTAAAAAATACTCATATTGATTATTAAAGGCTTAACCAAATCCGTAGATGTTTGTTTGTTCGAACTTCAGACATAACCGGCGGATATGTTTTGGTCAAACTGTTACAGTCTTATCTGTGCTATATCGACTTAAATGCTACGGCATTTTTCACCAAATTCGGTCCAGTAGAATTGAAGGTACAGTTTGATTCCTGTTTTAGTAGCCGCCGTTGAGGTACGAGAGCTCAAATAAAAGTGGTTCTATGACTTTTTATATAAATCTATGATTGTTTTAGGATTTTCCATGTAACGATAAACCGACATTCCCGCGGGCGGAGCCACGGGCAAAAGCTATTCCAAAATAAAAATACGAAGAGTGTGCTAGTTGACAGTCGCAATGTCACAGTTATTACGTGCCGTTTGGAGAGGCAACACACAGCGCAGCGTTACAAAGTAACGTCGCGGAGCGCCGCGGCCCAGCCGAGACGTGGCCACGTGTCATTGGATAATCTGTGGAAACCTTGTAACGTAACCGAAACAGAGAGAATTTTGGCGGCGAGCCAAGTGAGGCGTCACTTGAATATTTATTTTAGCGGTTTATATTTGTTTAATGTGACGTTTAATATATAAATTTGATGTTGTTTTGTGTATTAATCTCCAATAACCGTGAACAATATTAAAATATTGGAATAAAACTGCGACCAACACAGTAAAATGACCGTAGTTTTCAAGCCAGTAATCCCGTGGATACTCTCGCTCAGTCAGTGTGTTAATGTGATTAATCTTCGGATGACCGTCAAAGTCCTCAGGAAGCAAAAAAATGTGATACATCAGCGTTTTTTTTTTGTTAAATCGACGAGTAGGTATCTATTAAAATAATGACTTGTCTTAAAGGTCTCAGATACTAGGCCATAAAATACTTTTAAAAAGTAATCGAAACAAAAAAAATACAGTAGATCGTTAAAATTTGTATACTTTAAACCCTCAGTTCCCAAAATGGTCCAGGTGGACCCCCAGGGGTCCACGAGAGACTCGACGGGGGTCTACGTTGTTGTACGCAAATTTCCATAGTTAGATCTAATCTTCACATTTTGTTGTCGAGTTTTGGGAATATGGTAGAAATGTAGCTCCAGGGGGTCCACCGGAACCAGCTAAATTTTGAAAGNNNNGAAGTTTGGGAACCTCTGCTTTAAACAGAGCCGTGCGCTCGATAGTAGGTACGTATGTCGCCATGTTATTGAGTAGTTGAGGGCGTCGGCGCGCGCGCGGCCGCGAGTGCGCGCGGCGCGGTACCGTTGCGTTCGCGCCGTTTAAGGTTAATTACCCGTTCGGGCGGTTCGCTCCGTGTTCGCTATTGCTGTGTACTAGCCTTTGCTCGCGAATGCGTCCGCTTGTACTTGTTACAAGAAGTGTTCTTTCCTATTTGTTAGACATACGTTACGGTAGCACGGCTAGTATGCAGGACTTAAATATAATTTATATCCTATGGCACTACGGAATAATGTAACTTTCTAAAAGTGAATTTTTTTTAGAAGTGGATCATTAGTTCCGGGGTGTACCCCTACACGCATTCTTATGAACAAACACATTTTACCTCTTTATAATATTAGTAGAGATTTTTGGTTGTTTGTTCATTGTTGTTGATATTTGGATCGACTTAACCTAGATCACTTACGCCCGGTGCAGTGTATTGTACCTACACCGGTGCATCGTGTATCGGTCAGCCAACAGAGATGATAGTACGACTCGTGTGTACGACTCCGAGAGCGTTCCGAACGAGAAGGGATGCGCCGATAACATCCGTTGAACAACTCAGACGTGTACACGGGAGCAAGTAGCACGCGTCCCGCGTGACGAGCGTCCCGTCGGGCCGGCGCACGCGTCGGGACGGCGCGCGCGCCGTCCGCCGGCGCCGGGTCCTCAACAGGAGCCAGAGTACCGCGCGGTGGCCGCTCGTCATTGTACAGAAATATTAAAATTATGCGATTTATCTTTAAAAAGTGCTATAAAAGAATAAATTCCAAGGGAAGCTACCGCACAGTGTTGGCGAGATAATATTTTTAGGTTTCTAACTGGTTAGTCGACTGGAATAACGTTGTATGTTCGGACGAGACTTGTTTGAATGTGCATCATACTGTGGACAGTTTGGACGGGCGGCGGAGCACAAACCTGAGCGCAGGCGCGCGCACGCACAGGGGGGAGATTAATAGTGTCGGCGCAGGCTCCGGTCAAGAGTATCCAAACCGATGAGCATTTATTGTATGAGTTTTGCGGAATTCAAAGAAAGGTTCGAGGTTTTGTTACAAAATGTTAACGGGTTCCGTGTAACCATCTTGGACACTGCCCAATACCATTTCATCCAAGTAAATAAACTACCTGTAAGAGAAAAGAATTGGTACAGTGGCCTCAGTCGAATAATGTCGAAAGTGACGTGCTGAAAACAGAACTGTTGCACTTGGCACGACAGCACGCGCCGCGCCGCCTGCTCGTGCAGCACGCGCCGCGCCGCCGGCTCGTGCTGCACGAGCAGTGACTCCAGCCCGCCCCGCCGCGGCCGCACTGTCCTCGTCTCAGAAAGTGACACTTGGTGTAAATTCTGCTGTAACAAAACTCAATTTAGGCTCTCCCTATCTTTTTCTAATGCCATACGCCAAAACGAGATAAATTTAGTTTGTGCTATATCAGAATCCATGCTACTGTCTGTAGCACGTTAGAATGATTTTATTTGTTTCACTAGCTTTTGCCCGCGGCTCCGCCCGCGTGAATCTCGGTTTTCGACTACGTGGGAAATCCCGAATCAATGATAGATTTATATAAAAAGCCAAACAACCACTTTTACTTGACCTCTCGTACCTAAGCGGTGACTACTAAAACGGGGATCAGGCTGTGTCTTCAATTCTACTGGATCTATTTTGATGAAATATGCCGCATTAATTAAGCCGGAATAGTATTTGTTTTTAAATATTTTTGATTTTTGAAAATTTGACATTTAACGATTTCATAATATATACGGATCAAATCAAAATCCTATCCAGAATGTAATTTTCATTAAACATAACGAGCACTATCACCGTCCTTTTGGCCCTCATAAAATGGTAACCGTTGGTATGGTGATTGTTGCCATAGTAACGGTCGCTATGGCAATACTTTTTATATAAATCTATGATTGTGTCGGGATTTCCCATGTAGCGGAAAACCGACATTCACACGGGCAGA
>WUAW01024861.1:8691-20910 GCA_017165845.1 Thaumetopoea pityocampa
TGTGTGTGTGTGTGTGTATGTTTATATATGTATGACCTTAGACCATAATATATAAATAATGTTACTACTACCTGAACAAAATTACTGTTCTTTTGATCCATTGCTAATAAAACTTATTGGTATTACACCATATTATGTACACGCTACTAGAAGTGCGCCGTTGTGCTAAGTACATCTTCATATTTCACACACATATATATATATATATATATATATATATATATATATATATATATATATATAGATATAGATACACTGGTCTATGACCGTATCATGCACACCTGGCTACTGACACTAACTGAACGATAGTGAATCGAATGAATGAACGATACTCTTTACTAAACAGTCGTGGTAGCATTTCGAACCGGTATTCTACAAACGATATTATTCGCTCGACAATTAATTTAATCTGATTAGTCCATAGCATAGGGTAACGGTCTCTTAATCATTCTGCATTCCACCACTAGCGTTTCCATAGCCTCCAAGGGTCAGTCCACTGCCTGAGACAGATTACACTTTACCGCATGCTACGATTCCGACCACGATCTTTTGATTCATCCAGACTCTTACATTTTCATACTCTTCGGAGTGACAGATGTTAAAGAGGATATCAAAGGGCTCGGAGTGCGTCTTATCATCTCCGATACTCTGCAAAGAGGGCTGTACCTAAACGGTTCTTCAATGACCCATGAATCGCTGCCTATTTAGTTGAAAGGTTGTTTTAAATAAATATTTAAAACAACCTTGTACCTAGTAATATTGAGCACTCTAAATAAAATTATTTAGAGTGCTCAATATTACTAGGCGGTCAACAAATATGTAGTGTTCAGTCTCCATCTTGACTTCATACGTTCTTTAATGAACAAGTGGTGATTGACTTTTTGATGCAATTCGTTCATTTGATGAAGGAATCATTCCTTGGGTGCACCCTTCTCACACCTCCACTCTCAGTTGCTCGTTATATTTTTGTCATCCGATCCACGTTCTCATTAAATGGCATTCCTTTCTGGATTCAAGGATCGATCATCAGTCAGTTCAAGTTCGAGTATCTTGTTTCAACTTATATAGACTTCTTATCAAGATATTATCCTCAACCAGTCGGGAATGGTGACCCCATAGAAACTCCATAGGAAACGGATTTACATAATTTATGTTTTTTTTTTTCAATTTATACAATTATATACATGCTACTAAGTATTATGCCATTGCACCGTTTTGTGTATATTATAAAGTACGAGTATATTATCCCTTATTTCTATAAGGTTATGGCCTAAGCCCCTATTTTAAACAAAAATTAGTTTCTACTAAGTGTACAACACCACTTTTTTAAGCATTACTAAATCTCAATTCATTTGATGTAGATTTTTACGAAGTGTACAAATGTTTATTTTATAGATAACTCGTATGATGTTTTTTTTACGAAGTGTACAAATGTTTATTTTAGAGATAACTCGTATGATGTTTTTTTTTACGAAGTGTACAAATGTTTATTTTAGAGATAACTCGTATGATGTTTTTTTTTACGAAGTGTACAAATGTTTATTTTAGAGATAACTCGTATGATGTTTTTTTTCGATTATCGATATATTTTCAGCACTAATAATTAATGTCGGTATTATGATTATAATTTATATTAAATAATACTGTAAGGAAATAAGAAATCATACTAAAATAAAACATCGTCTTTTGAGACTTCATTGGAAAATATTGCCGTATTATAGTCGATAACACTGGCGCTTGATATTTCATTGACCTCTTAGGTGCGGCTGAATGTTGCGCGCGGCTGTTTGTACGCTTCAAAGAGAACTACGAGTAAATGGTACAACCTACAATGTGTGACGAATAATGCTATCATTGAACAATGCTGTAACGGTTGTTTAATTCAAATACGAGCGCGTGAGGTTACTAGAGGGAGTCACTATAATGGCGCGTTGTGCCGAAGAGGTTAAATACGAAATGGTGTATTTCGGTAGGTCTTTAAACTTAGTCTAATGGTAATGTTTAAACCCGTGTGTTTAACGGTATTCGACTCTATGTAGTAAATTTTATTCGAATATTGTTATTTTTATGTACTGATCTACACTAGTTTCCAGAAAAAAAAAGCATATAACTGTCATGTTAAACGAAAAAATTATCAAACGTATAGTTTATATTTAAGCAAATCTTTATAGGGAGAACGTAATATCGTTATTTATTTTGCAATGTGATTTTAATAATACTTATTAGTATTATTATTTTTTAACATAAATAATCACTTCAATGATCATGAAAAAAAAAATTCAATATAACAATTTATGCTGCATAAACGTGCCATATAAACCTTCATATGATGAACGGGGCTATTTTATAACAGTTAAAACTGTTATAAAATAGCAATATGATTGTATATATGCTCGTAGTACGAGATATCCTCTGTGTATGAGTGCCATATAATTTTATACTAACAATTACAATTATTAATTTTATTACTATCAATTATGTAATCTATGAATACTATGCAAAAGGATATTTAAATGGTCTATGACCGTACTACATATAAATACGTTATATCTAACTGCACAATAATAATCCTTTTTTAGTCATACATTCTTAAAATATTCATGGTATATAACCGTATATATACAAACTATACTATATTTTATACTATTATTTTAGTACTGCTATGTTAAATTTAAAGGCTATACGAATTCTGTAAATACATTAATTAATACCAACTGTACAATACTATATCCTATTATCTACTATATTTTAGAATCGTTATTTCTTAGAAACGTATAATTTCTCATTATTTTTCCGACCTTACATTTCCTAGTAAAATATAATCATTATTAAAAATAAATTATATATTAAGATATTTGTTTATTTACATTATGATATTTATTTATGGACCTATTGAACCAGGGTTCAAATATAGTTTACATTTACATAGGACATATTTTATGCGGCTTGTATAATCTGTTGTCGGTTATATATTTATTTAATCTGTGGATCGGAACGCATATCGCTACGGTGTGCGGTATTAGTGCGATATGACGTCGCTGTCTGTGCTGTGAGAAGCGTTTTATGTATTTTGCGGCAGTTACAAAAGTATATATGCTAATATTAATTAGAATAAAATTTTGGAAAATTGCACTTTATTCGAACAGGAAAAGGACAAAAAATTTGTTGATCGGAACGTTGTCCGTTCCGATCAACAAACCGAAACACATTTCGAAATTCCATACACGTATCTTCTTCACCAGTATTTTCTTGCATACAAGTATATTTCCTATTATTTTATATAATAACGCGCTAAATTTACGCTTCTCATGAATGCACATTTAAAAACTGTTAAATCTCAAAATTATATGCGATGTAGAACATTAGTTAACAAGGTGAAAATCAATTAGTTGTCAAATCATTTTACATCAAAGCGCTAAAACTATAGCGGAGGAAATGCGAGTAAGATCGCTGCATGCTATTCTAGCCGCACCAATCGGTACCGGTACGTATAGTCTCCTTATAACTAGAAATCATTAATTCTATTTGTCATTCGGGCTAATAAATATTTTAATAGCATAACCAGTTTTTTATCACCTGTAAATAGTGTTATCGTTTCGATATCATTATTATAATAGTTATATGTTACTAACGGTTGAATTTTAAATAATTTTCTTTGTGATAGGTCTGAGGCCACTGGATGTAATGACTTTTTAAATAAAAATATAAGTTGATAAACGCGGACATGAAATTTTCACATTTTTACAAGTATATTTGTCATATCTATATATAACATATTCGATTGTCACGAGATGTCAACATCGGCTCAAATTCAAAAAGGCCAAGCATCCATAATTTTTCCCTTGAACAATATATACGCCATTTTGATTTTATATTTACAAAAATTATAGCAAAACTCTGTGTTAGTTATTGACAATGCACCGAACAAGCATGCAGTCGAGAAAATTCCCACACTTAAAGGAACGCGAATATTCAGGAGTGAATGAATGAATGAAATGAACAAATGAAAGGCACAATTACTAGACGTTGTAAAATGTCATAAATTAACTTGTGTAAGGTTTGCTGTGAGCGAGCTGACTTTACAATATGGAGTCACCCTACTGTGTTTAGCCCCTATCACTATGAGCTCAATCCAATAGTTAGTTTGGACTCAAGTGAACGAGGAACAAATAAAAACTTTTAGCTGGTCATCCGACTACTTATAACTGACAGTTCAAATTGTCATTTTACTAACTCGAATTAACAAACAGAAGTATAGGTATAGAGAGTTTATTATCTATTCTTACACTATTTTACATAAAAGCACTAACCTAACAACTAAACCAAATATCTCTTCACGTACTCGACTTCAAAATGTACATTATTAAATCTAACTATATTATAACTATAAATAATACATACTGCATGCACATAAATTTAATATACACTGAAATGTATCGCCTCGCCTTCGCTTATATGTACACACGAACTATGTTCGTAGCTAATATTAATTATAAACTATACTATGACGGGGATTCTCCTGAGACTTGGGATTGCAGTGCGGTGCTTAAAAACGGGACGACTGACTGTCATCCAACACACTCAATATTATTAGTGCTCATTAAGACACGGTGCAATATATATGCAGCACGTTTCCTAGTGATCTCGTGAACACCATCCCTCGTGGCTTCCGAAAACATGCCAGATGCACTGCAGTATCGCGGCAAGCCTAACAGCATCCTGGACATTGGAAATCGCTGCATGTATCATTGCAATATCAACGGACCCACATATTAGTCGAAGTAAAATTAAGATGAAAATGAAAACAATTTTAAACACCGATAAGAGCTGTTGCTAGTTTTAAGGCCGGGGATGTATAAGACAGTTTGTGGCAGAGAATTTGATATTAATTTTAAATAATTTAAATATAAAAAAAATCAATATAAGAATATAATTTTATATGTACTAACAAGATATAATCCATAAATGTTATGAAAAAAGATATTTAAATGGTCAAGACTGTACTGCATATAAATACGTTACAACTAGTTGCACGATACTTATTCCTTTTTTAGCGATATATTGTTAAAATATTTATAGTATATAAACATATATGTACTACTGTGCTATATTTTATATTGTATACTATATATAAGTTTATAAGTGACAATTTGATTTTAATTCTAAATAAGTTAAGTGTAATAAATTTACGAATATATCAAATACGTTTTTCGCCTAATAAGAATTTCGACAATCGAAAATTCGAAATTGCGACCGAATGTATCTGGGCTAACATGTACATTATACATTATTATTCTATTAATATTAGTTTCAGTTAATGGTATTGTAACATCATTAAATATGTAACGTAATATAGAATTTATTATCGGTAGCTATTGAAGAAATGTCTGATTATGCACACCTTTATACATGTTGCGCAACAGTTTAATGCGTCTCGTGAGAAGTTAGCTGCAAAATATGGAACAGGTATTTATTAATGATAATATAACATCAATAGATATGTATGTAATACAGGCTTTATTAATGGTGTTTACTGAAGAAATAGCCGATTTATTTATGCACACTTGCATGCACAGTTGCGCGACAATTACAATAAATGCGTCTCGTGTGAAGTTAGCCGCAAAATCTGGAGCAGGTCTTTCATTAAATGATAATGTAACATCAACAAACATATAATGTAATACAGGCTTTATTAATGGTGTCTACTGAAGAAATGGTTGATTTGTTTATGCACACTTACATGTAGAGTTGCGCGACAATTACAATAAATGCGTCTCGTGTGAAGTTAGCTGCACAATCCCAGGCAGGTTTTTTTCTAAAGGTCTTGTATAGGTACGAATATATGTAATTTATTTTTATTGTGTTATTCTAAATGCACTTCAGACTGTTTAAATTTAATATTCTGTGCGGTTTACTCACACACTTCAAAGGCGCATTTAACTTTGGAAAAGGAATTATTAAGGTAAATACTAGATGACAATCTTACATAAAATATAATACTCCATCATATTAATGGTAATGGTAATTATTCTAAATATAGTTTAGTGGATATGAAATGGATATGAAGTATAGACCTAGAGGACTATTTATTTCATAGATCGTATTCAAAATTAATTGAAGATCGAAATCGAACAAAAGACATAAGTGATAGTTGAGAGGAAATGAAAGACGGTGGGGCAGATTCACCTCAGGTTTGACTCTTGTCCAGATAAACGAACGCGCGAGCGGATGCTAGGGGTCGGTAGTCGGAATATGAGCGAACAACCCATTAAATAAATAACTTTAAGAGTATGGAAAAGAATGCGTATGACCATATAAAGTCCTATGAAGGAGACCTACACTGAGCAACGAATCACAATAGGTTATAGAATAAGAGTTATAATTATAAAACACACGTAGACATATCATCGTAGTAGAAATTACACTTTGGATAAATGTATATGAAAATCTTCACTAACTTCTAAATTTAACAAGAAAAAGATATTAAGATATATCGTCTGTGAACTAGTAATCGATCTTATCTGTAACTTTTCAAATTTACAAGAGATGGAAAAAAATTAAACACAGTAATCGACGGTGAATGAGAAATCATCAATTGTAACAGGACAATATTGGCACAATTTTTATTGGTTTATATTTGAAATCAGGCGGCAAAAGTTATCAGCGATGTTTAAAAGGACAATAATTTGAGGGGGAAAAAATCGAACTGATAATAATAGGATTGTTTGAAAGCTCACAGACGATATTTTGAATATAATCTAAAATATTAAAACACCTGAATGTTTTTGGCCACTACGGGAAGATCGTTTTTAAATTAAATGACATTCTCAAAACTAGGTTGACGTTAGGTTTATTTACGTCTACTATAACAGTACAACACAGGACAGGACATATATAATGCAAAGGTCATTATGTAAAGGGGAAGATTTTTATTATAAGCAGTGAATGACACTTTAATATATTAACGGTTTATGTGATGGCACACGTATAGTCTGGCCGCGTGGGCCACATAAATATAATTATTTATACTAATTATATATATTTATTATATAGGTAATACTGATCTAAATACACATTAATACATACATAAATAATTTTAAGATGTTTTGGAACAAATGTTTGATTGTTATTAGGACTATTACGATTAGGACTCTAAGACAGATCTCTATATAGACACAAAAGATAATAAAAAGGGCACGAAGCACCCAACTGCTAATGATATTATGTCACGGAGCCGAGTACAGCTCACAGACATGTACAGAAAATACTAGAGGACTCAGGTGTTATGCCTCCTGTGCAGGTGACTGTGGGACGTGCCTCACCATCCGCCGGGGACCCAGCGCTGCTCGCAGCACGGGCGCTCCGCGGCAGATTAGCGGCAAGGCGGTGGTGCCTACTCCCGCGAGCTTGGGCACTAAAGCTCTACCACCAGTGATACGAGTGTTCGAGATGAATTTTCAACCTTCAACCTCCAGGTCAGCTAGCGCGCGGCTGCGTAAACTGTTATAAACTCCCTACAAATGATCCATCTCCTTTCACTACCCTCAATGGATTGCAATAAAAGTTTCAGGGAACTTATCGTTTATATGAAGTAGAAGGAGTGTGGCTGCAGTTCCAGCTGCGCCATCTTAGCGAGCAGGCGGTGCAGGCGTCGTTGCGCGCGCGCCTCGCTGCTGGGGGGCTCTCCTCCGCCGCAAAGAACCCGCTCGGGCTGCACTTCGCGGCACGCACTCAACCGCTGCGAAACATGCCGCGGCATCTGCCCACATACACCGCCAGTTAGCCCTCCAGGGTGCATGTACAATTCAACTTAATCCAATAAATAGTCTAGATGAATGAATAGTTTAAGAGATTTGAACTAAAATGTTACAAATAAACCAATAAAACAAATTTTACAAACACTATATCGAAGCGGGAAAGCAATTTTACCATAAATTACAGTAAAACTACTTTTTTTCTTTTCGATATATAGGAAATGGGAAGTGTACATTGAGCGGTCTTATCGTCATAGGCGACCTCTATCAGACAACCTTTGGGCGGTTAAGTTCCATAACATACTGGAAGAACATTTTTGTAAGGTTACAAATAAATAACCCAAAATTTGAAAATTAAAATCAAACAATCAAAGACAGAATCCAACTTATGCTTTCATTTGGAACTACAGAGCAGTTGACTTACGTTGAACAGAGGCGAGTGCAGGATTGGGGTCCAGAGCGGCAGCAGTTTGTTTAGCACAGTGGAGTTACACTCCAGCAGTGACTCCAGCATACTCAGAAAATGCAAGTTCACCGTTTCAGCCAGCTGGAAGCAAGAAACAAGCCTAACCTAAGTTCACAATTCTCCAGAAGTAATAAACGCAACTTAACATAAGGACTACATTTGTCCACACATCACCCGAAGATAACAAGATAATTTGGACAAACTTGTTGTAGTAGGGAATATGGAGGGTGTTTGGGCCAGCGACGGCACCAACATTTAATAATTATGATATCTTTAATGAAATAATAAGATTTTGAAGAGCTGTTTTTTTATTTTTTTTTATGTATAGAGCCACACACTTTTTTGTAAAAACTGTATGAGGGTCAGTATACCCGCCTGTTACGCGGGAGACCGGGGTTCGATTCGCCGCCGGAGAGCCAGGGAAAAGGGCGTGAGTGAATGTATGTATGTATGAAGAGAAAAAATTGATAGCTCAGAGATTATATTTTCATATAAATGTCAAAAATGTAGCCGGGAAGGAGCTAAGAGCACAGATTAATGATAAAGATGTACAGAGTAGGTTGCATCAGTCCTGTAAACGTTGGAAAAGAGAGAAAAGGACCGCAGTCGTTCACGTACCCGCTGGTCCGATCAAATTAAGGCTTTATAGGACTCAACGTACCAACTGCCGTGGGACAAGACAAAGGTAGAGTCGCGTGGAGAAAGCTGGTCAGTTGTCCAAGAACGGACGATCTTCGGCGATGAAGTGTACGATAAAGAAGTAGTCGCAGAGACTGGAGTCGTCATCATGGGAATGTTATGCTAGGGGGACTTCCGTGATAGTTGGACTTTCAGGGTAGGTTGACGTCCAGTGGGTGCGACAGTAAGAGACAAGCATTTACTTTCGTTAAATAAAAAAATTATTGAAAAAAAAACAGACTGAGTAAAAATGTATTTTTTTTTATAATTTTAATATGCCCAGTGCCACTCTCACAGTTAAGACGAATTTAAGGACACCTCTCAACCTAAAATCTATCAGGCCGTTTAGACTACAGAGCGTGGCAAAGAAATACACACGCATACATACATACATACACTCGAAAAACATAACCCTCCTTCTGGCGCAGTCGGGTAAAAATAAAGCTAGTACATGCGGCTTATTGAACAGTTCCTCCAGTAACGAGTCCGAGTTAAATATATATAAGAGACTTACCAATTTTGACTGCACAGTGACCTGAAGGATGCTGGGCACCAACTTGCACCAGAAGTCCAACAGGATGCAGAGGCTGGTGTTGTGCGGCTCGCTGGAGGGGGGCGCGGCCGCCGACAACTCCTCCAGGTACAGCGTCCACAGCTGGCACAGCACGAACGCGTGCAGCAGGGCGTTCATGCGCTGCCCGCCGGCCTTCGTCTGCTCCACGTACGACGACATTATTGTCTGAAATGTTACCGTCCGTACAACACAAGTTCCATGGCGTGGCCCTGCTGGCATTTTTTCAATTCTATCCGGACACTGGTCTATGAGATATCCTAACACTTTCGCGACCGCTAACTCTGTAGCAATGTCAGAACGGGGAAAATAAGCACATGTATGATCAGTACGGGGAACCACTATTGTAGGGGGGGGTGGCGTTGAACGACCACAGTGGACCGATCGTAAAAGTACGTGAGCGGCTCCTGGCTTATTAAAGTGTAGGCCAAATTCTCTAAATGTCAGTTTGATTTAAATGCGCAATAAAGTCGTTATTTGCTTGAAAATTGCTTGTTGTCGCAACACCGGTGAACTGAAATGCCCGGTGTCGCGCTGGTATTCTGACGAGGCTCTTATTCAATGCGCTCACTACTAGTTACTGGTAAGCCCATCTGGCAGGTGTAATACTGGCGTGAATGCTTGTTTTATCAATGGTGACGTAGTGCCTACTAGTCCTAACCAATTAGATTTATAAAGTCATAAAATAATAATAAATAAAATAAATAATAATAAAGGTACATGACATGCGCACCTGTATGTAGTCGGTGATGTGGCAGGTGGCGTCCTGCGGCACGGGCTGGTGCGGCTGCGCGGGGTGCGCGGGCTGGTGCGTGCGCGAGTTGCACAGCGCGCCCATCACCAGCCACGACACCAGCCGCACGCGCATCACGCACTCGCACAGCTCGCGGGAACTGCCCGGACAACAATCACATCGGTCTTAGACTTCTTTTTACCATATTTAACATATTCAGTGCCTGTCACACGGATCCGAGTGGGGGCGGTGCCGTTGCAACGGTACCACTTGGATCCGAGCGAAGCGTCGTACATTTTTACAGCTTCGGCGTTCGGGACACGTGCACGTCGATTAATACTATAAGCGTCGCGCCAAGGCGCAAGACTTTCCGTTGGGCCTCGACGGCCGCACGCGCCGGCGGCAGACTAGTTCGTGTTATCACTGCGCGCGCGTCGGTCCTTCCGTACTTGTGGGACCGCGCATTTAATTTAGGCGAGATGGGTTTTTGTTTGATGAATGCTTTAAGGAAAATAATATAATACTTAAAAACATTAATGTAATCTGGCGCGCGGACCGACCGCACCGCTGGGCGGCCGACTGTCACGTGAACAGAACGGCGCGTAAAATCAACGTGGCGAATAAACATGTTAAAAAGGCACTCAATGTGATAAACTAGTACTTGACTACAATCCCACCTGATGGCAAGTGGCGATGTAACCTAGGGTGGTAAAACGTACTAGCTTAATAAAAACCTGTTCACTCTTGTCTTAAAGACACCTACGTTATAATCGGACGGAAACACTGACGCGGGAAGACTATTCCACTTTTTGGCTGCACGTATAATAAATAAAGTAGACAAGACCAACTTACAATAATGCACTTTTTCTGTGACATCTTCCCAAACAACTTAGCATTATAAGTTATCACAAACAACCTAAAACAACACCTATTAACCAATAAGATGCTTTATTTTTTATGAAATCTCCGAACGGTTTCGCTCAATGAAAAGTTTAAGCCAGCGCAGAGAACAGGGAGCGCTCACCCGGGCAGCGAGGCGCTGAGCCACGGCGTCATGTGTCTGTTGGGCTGCCCGCGGTCCGGCCGGCCGCGGCTGTGCTCCAGCGCCAGCTCCATGGCCACGTACTGCGCGATCCCGCCCTTCACTATAGCGCCCAGCGTGTCCTCGTTCAGGCAGATCAGGTTGCGGTTCACGATTGATTTGGACACGGAGCCCTGGCAAACACATATTGCTAGAAACATCCACCAATCCTTCTAAATTGTATTACTCTTAGCATAATAGTCACTGTCATATAGGATAATTGTATGAAATGAGCCTGTCCGTAACGACGAGTTTGATGAAAGTAGAAGAAGCGAACGATGTACGTCAGGATCGTAGCGAGTGGAAAGAAGTGGTCTCTATCTATCTCAGCTAGAAAAGGCGTAACTGTATGTATGTATGTAGAATACTGATTAACAAGTTGAATGCCATCAACGCCCGTAGGCGTTTTACAAGATTCATTCGTAGAGCCCGAAGGCGTTTGTAACCTCTAATATATAAAATAACGCACTAAGCAGTGTGGCTCCGCAGTCGGGGGACTAATGTCGATGTGGAGTATTGTTTAGGTTAGGAACAGCGAGAAAAGCACCCGGTGGTAAGTTCCAGAGCCTGGAAACTCGAGGCAATACATTCATAGCGCCAACAGACCTTGATTTTATTGAGGAAGTGTGGGTCCTGCAGTAGATCCATCATGTCGGGAAGATGCGGACGCATGCAGTCCACAGCGCCGCCGCCCAGCTCGCGCGCCTCTACACCCGCGGTGGCCAGCTCGCCCGCCATCAGCTGCGACGGCAGCACCAGTCTGCACCCGTGGCCTGCACACAGACTCACTCTGCAATCACCACCCGCCTCCATCTATAATAACTATATATAAACAGTTGATATTTAATTGGTGGCGTGGTGGTGTCACACAGCACATATATATATATACATACTATAGGTTCAATCCCGGTCCCGTACCACTTATTTCTAATTCAC
>WUAW01024875.1:8510-19044 GCA_017165845.1 Thaumetopoea pityocampa
GTGTGTGTGTGTGTGTGTGTGTGTGTGTGTGTGTGTGTGCGTGTGCGTGTGCGTGTGCGTGTGCGTGTGTGAGTGTGTGAGTGTGTGAGAGTGTGAGAGTGTGTGTGCGAGTGTGCGAGTGTGCGAGTGTGCGAGTGTGCGAGTGCGTGTGCGTGTGCGTGTGCGTGTGTGTGTGTGTGTATGTGTATGTGTATGTGTATATGTCTATGTATATATGTATATATATGTATATATATATGTATATGTATATATATATATATATATATATATATATACATATACATATATACATATATATATATATATATATATATATATAGAGAGAGAGAGAGAGATAGAANTATATACACATACACATATATATATATATGATTGAAAATTTTTAACATATATATAAAAATTATTAGTAAAAAAGCCATTATAGCGTAGCACAATGGGATTAATGTACACACAAACACATAATACCACGTCCATGAATACGGGTAACGACCGAAGCGCGTAATCCGATAGATAATTTCAGTAATAAGTCGAGAAATATTATTAATAGAAAAAAAAAGTTTTAGATGAAAGTTGTAGGTAATTAAAAGATTTACAACTTCAATAATAGATAAAATTGCATGTGAGTGCACGGTTAGAGATATAATCGCGAAAAACTGACAAAGGTAGCGAAATTGTGTGTTGCGAGCGCAATATCTCACGAAATATCAATTTTAGAAAAAAAATTTTGAAATTTATTTAATAAAAGAATATGTCTTTTAGTTCTTTACATAGAATGAGCCGCTCTCGAGATATTTAATAAAACTCTTTTTTCGCGATAGTGGCGCCAGCGCCTCACGAGCGATACCTCGAATCCGGCTTTAGGCTTAAAAAATGTCCCTTTAACGAAATGCAATATTGCTTTATTTTATGTAGATTAATTTAATATATTGACTAGACTATGGTGTGGACTCTCAATAAATTTTAATTAAGGGTATACTTATAAAATAAAATCAACTCAGTTAATTTGTCGACTTCCTTTAATTCTAATCTAAGCACCGCTGCATGAATTGAAATGGACTGATATCAATTTATAGATCTGATTTTACAGGAATATTTATATTAATCTAGAGGTTAAACATGTTTTGACCGTTAGAATGAGTACGGGGATTGTAGGGAAATAACTGTTAAACGAGACTAACGCTTTACTTTTTTTGGGTTTCACGTCCCGAATTCGAAATCGCAGTAGATCAGTCAAAATGATACGTATTACAGTTTCGGCATACAAACATACATACGTACACGCACGCACGCATGCGCGCACACACACGCACGCACATGCGCGCGCACGCACGCACACACACACACGCGCACACACAAACAAAACATACACACCGGTATGCTAAGTTCTGTTCACAGTCTGTCGCGTAACATACACGTAGTACTCTTGTTGTCCACTGAACTAGCACTTTACCACTTTATTCTATTAACTTTCCTTTTTCCCATTCCTTTGTTGAACAACATTCTACTGAACTACCTGCTAGACGCGAAGCAGTCTGCTTATGTAGACAGCAGATTCCAAAAACAATATCAGATTGTCATTCCATTATTCTTGTTTTTACTCTAGATATTTTATTCCAAACTATTATAAACAGAATTCATACATTACATTCTATGTGTTACAATATTATACTATTCACTTATTTGCATATTTGCTACCAAAACATCGGTTCACGGGCCTAAGAGACTGCCACACTATCAAAAATATAAATACACTAGCTTTTGCTCGCGACTCCGCCCGCGTGATTGTTGATTTTTCGCTACATGGGAAATCCCGATACAATTGTAGATTTATATAAAAAACCTAAGAACTACTTTTACTTGACCTCTCGTAACTTAACGGTACTCTCAAGTTGAGTTTACAATATAGGTGAGAGCAGTTTTTATAAAACTTTGAACCTAAGACAAAAAGCAAATAAAAAATAATTAAATTGCCATGGATCGAATACAGCGTCCAAGATTGCTTCTGGCAGCTCAATACTTAATTAACACTGTATCTGACTCAGATATTTTCAACCTTCAAATAGGGCTTTCCATTCAATCTCAACGAAAATAAAGGTCTAGGAAAACATGTGAAGAGCAGTTACACACATTTAACCCTTACTGCTCCAACCGGCAGTAATATTGCCAAGCTAGCCAGCGTTCTACTCCAACCGGCCGTGTCACTGCCAGAATTTTGCAATGGTATGATTATTGCATAAAAGCCAGCGTATTGTACAAATCGTAGCTGTGGAAATATCTGCCGTCATTTTCAAATAAAATATTATTTTTAACGGTTTTTTGTTTTTTTTTTGTGAAATATAAATCTTATTAACAATTAATAGAAAATTACACAAAATATGGGAAGAGTAGATGGTGCAGATCACCATATTAGTACTGCTTTTTAATTTGCTTTTTAAGAAAAACTTGCTAGTAAAAAAATATTTTTTGGAGCTTGGAAGAAGCTGTGATTAATTCGTATATTTTGTACAAAGAAAATTGTTCTAAAAATAATATAAACCTTTGATGCCATCGAAAATTTTTAAATAAGTTAGTCATTTTAAATATGTTATTAAAAAAATTTCAACAAGGATCTACAAAATGTGGAAGGACGTCTACTATAAATAAGGAACAAAGACTAAATGGAAAACTCCATGTAAGTCGAGTTATTCCCGATAAAAAACAAAGATAGTCATTTTTCTTCAAATTGACATTTTCGATCGTAATCCAGCCCCCCTAGCAAAGTTGACTTTCTACAATCGTTAACACTAATAGAAACAGATAAAATGTATTGGAATGACATTTCTAATCGCTAACTCACCAGTATCAATGTCATTCCAATACATTTTTTTCGTTTCTATTAGTGTTAACGGTTGTAGAATGTCAACTTGGCTTGGGAAGCAGGGCTACACATTGGCGATTGTTTCCTTCGTTATCACACATAAGAGGAATATTAACAATGAATTATATTTATAAATGAATAAGAATTACACATATTTTTTTGTTTTCGTATTTTGATACGAACAAAAACATTTTTATTTTCTTTTAAACTAACATTTGTGGAAAAGAATCATGTAAAAATATCAGTAAAATATTAATATTTTTTATTGTGCACCTTTTGTATTTACTCAACATTTATAAATATAATTACTTAAAAAAAACTACCTCAAAAAAGTACAGAATGTCACTTTTAATCACTTCGAAATTAACAAAAATTGTCTGGAGTTGGCTAGAAATTACTCTGGAAAATTCTTGGAGTGATAAGGGTTAAAGACCAAATCATATCACTGATCAAGGAAATGACTAACAGTTAGAAACTTGAATTTGACTAAGCTTATTAAAGGTGTAGCCGAAATTAAAGTTGAGAATTTTACAATTACCAGTAAACAGTACAATCAAGAAATTGGAAAGTCTTTATAGTTTTTTTTTTCTAATCATTTTGATCGCATCTGAACAAAAGTGGAAACTTTGGAGCGAGAAAGGACAGAACATCTACTACAAGTTTCTTCACTTAAGCTAAAGTTGAAGAGATGCAAAGATCATTAGCAAGTCAGCAACTGTTGAGATTAGAAACATACCCACTGAATGATAATAAATCGGAGATCGTAGATATAATACAAAAAATATGCAAGATACTAACTGTTAATTTTCATCCAACTGATCTAAAAGACGTTTTTTGCACAAAAGCAAATCTGAAATAAGATGATATTTCAGATTTGCTTTTGTGCAAAAGACATCTGTGGAATCATAGTTATGGAATTTACAAGAATAATATCAAAAAGACTTTAATTAGAAATGCTAAAACTTACAAACAACAAGCAGCACCCTAATGATCGACTTAATTCATCACTTATTGCATTCGAAGGGCCTCCTGCGCCGATAAATGTATCCGAGGGCCTTCCTAATAAAGGAAGTAGACTTTTAAATCTTACTCGCAATCTAGCATCAAGTAATGGCAAGGTTTTAATTCGTAAAACTGATAACTGTCCCAACATAAAAATTAAGATCTTGTTAGATTGGCTTCTTTCATTTCTATTTAGGTACAGTTATCAATTTAGATTTGTTAATCTAATAATGCAAAAAGACTATGTATTATTTGCATGTTATTGTCATTTGAAGCATGTTAATTTTACCATAACAATCATTATTCGTATGCAATTGCATGCCCTTTATTATTCATACATATCTCTTAAAGAAACAAATTTGTTTTTTAATAATATTTGCATAATAATCTTTGTTCATGTTATTTAAAAGTCATGTATTACTAAAATTAATTGATAAAATAACGTTATGTACCATTGTTACCATTTTATGTGTCATCGTTCATAATATTTCATTCTAAATAACATAACTCAAAAATTAACCATTTCTATGAAAATATAGGAAAGTCTTATGCTGATAAAATTCTTAAAACCACTAGTGAAGATATTCAAAATCCACATACTGAATAAAATTTAAGGTCACCAGCAAGCTCCATGGTTATGTTGGTAACAGATGTAGATGAAATCGAATTATTATGAATGTAAAAAATAACACTGCTGCTGGTTGGAATGGTATAAATAATGTACTTCTTAAAACATGTAAAAGTTACATAGTACCAGCCATTACACATATTTCTAACCTATCTGTGAGTACGAGCGTCTTTCCGTGAATATTTAAAATATCAATAATTAATCCTATACATAAATCTGTAATAATGCATAAAGACTGTAAATAACTGTCGCCCCGTATCGATTTTGCCTGAACTATCTAAAATTTTAGACAACATAAACAAAAGATTGTTGTCTTTCTTGAATATGGAAAATCTGATATCACCTAATCAATTTGGGCTTAGAGCTGGTAAATCCAGGATTGATGTGATAACTGGAGTAAAAGACTAAATTGTGGAAAAATTAGACAAAAAATACAAGTGCGTTGGCCTGTTTATCGATTTGACTAAGGCATTTGACATGGTTTCTATCCTCCTACTACTAAAAAAGATGATAAAAATTGGTATTCATGGAGATACACTTCGTCTGTTTGATAGTTATATGTCGAACGCAGAGTCAAAATTGGCGCTTTGTTTATTGGTGATGCATCTATATCTTTTGGCGTATCACAAGATAGTATGCTCGACCCGAGCCTGTTTTTAATCTATATAAATTATGTAAACTGCAAGTTAGTAATTGCAAGATATTTTTATTTACTGATGACACAGCATATTGCTTGATATTTTATGGCACATTACAACTTGGGAGGAGGCTAAGATAGTGGCTGAACATCTGTTATATCTTACAGTTTTGTGACTATAAGAAAATGTACTTACACTAAATATGACTAAATCCAATTTAATTACTTTCGGCGTGAGGCATGGTCAAAGTCCAGTAATGATTTCAAAATTAAAACGCACAAATCCTTAAATACCACTCGGTGTAACGTATCATGTCAATGTATAGCTTTGGCGCCCGTTACAACGATAAAATATTTGGGAATACATCTAGGACCAAACCCTAACTTGGAAATCTCAGGTAGATAAGATGACTGAGAGGAAGCGTAAACTAATTTACATTTTTAAAACTGCGTCGTGTTGGTGACAAACAATTGCCGAAAACAATTTATTATGATATAGCACAGTCTGTACTTACATATTGTCAGGGGACGTGGAGTGCAGCTAAAAAATATCATATTTAATACAGGTTGTTTCTATAATAGCGCACAGGGTGTTATTTCAAACCCTTTAGATATCCTACATATGAGTTATACATAGTATGTGATGTACTGACTGCGAGACAATTGTTTATTGTTGATACCATCAAAAATCAGCATAAAAAGCTATGTTGTGATCCTAGACAGCCTCAGTCTCTAAGAAAATACTGTGTGTTCCAAAGTCTCATATAGAACCTTCCTTATCCAAAAATCTCAATGTTTTCTCGGTTCCTTCTTGTACAATAGAATTAACCAAATTCTTAATATTTACCAATTTAACAAACTTCTATCTATTATAAAATTGTTAAATATCAAATTTTCAAAAATCAAATATATTTAAAAACAAACTACTCAGATCGACTAATTAGAGGCTTCTGAAACCAAGTCCGTCGATGTTTGTTTGTTTGTTCGGGCTTCACGCAAAAGCCAGCGGGTAAATTTTGGTTAAACTATCTTAAAGGTACTATTCCGACTTAAATACTGCGGCATGTTTAGTCAAAAGCGGTTCAGTATAATTGATGATACTGCTTGATCCCTGTTTCAGTAGCCACCGTTAAGTTACAAGAGGTCAAGTAAAAGTGGTTCTTAGGTTTTTTATATAAATCTATGATTGTGTCGGGATTTCCCATGTAGCGGAAGATCGACATTCACGCGGGCGAAGCCGCGGGCTAAAGCTAGTATTATTATAAGATTGTTGAAATGTCAAATTTTCAAAGATCAAAGATATTTAAAAACAATTACTCAGATCGACTAATTAAGGGCTTCTGAAACCAAATCCATCGATGTTTGTTTGTTAGTTCGGGCTTCACGCAAAAATCAGCGAGTAGATCTTGGTTAAACTATTACAGTCTTAAAGGTACTATTCTGATTTAAACAACGCGGCATGTTTCATTAAAATCGGTCTAGTAGAAATGAAGATACAGCTTGATCCCTGTTTTAGTAGCCGCCGTTAAGGTACGAGGTGTCAAGTAGAAGCGGTTTAAGGCTTTATACAAATCTGTGATTGTGTTGGAATTTCCCATGTACCAGAAAACAGACATTCACGCCGGCGGAGCCGCGGGCAAAAGTTAGTGTAAGATAAAACTGATCAATGGCTTATAACGAAAAGTTATGAAGATGCAGAAAAATTGCTTTCAATAATGACATGAGCTAAGAAATTAAAAACTTAAGCGTAATAAATTATTTCAATATAATATATGTGTAAATATATATAATAAATGTGTAATCTAGTATAATATGTATAATGTATCAAATATTGTCATAATATGTAATAATGTTATGTGTAATATATGTATATTTAAATTTATGTTTTGTACGGGATACTTGGATATTATTGATATGCGATAATAATAATCATACTGATTTATAGTGATTATTTTTGCTCTGTTGCCTGCACAATTCCTGATGCACTGATATTATTATCATTACTGATACAGATTTAGTGTGTAAGTACACTAACACTGTCATAAACTAATTACTAGTATCTGTTATACAGGCCAGGCCTAGGTCAAATTGAATATTAATACTAATATAATTGTATACACTGTTAACCTAAAAAAATATATCATATAAAGATTTTTTTTAAATTAACATACATCAAAAAGATTCAGTTTTAGTGATCAAACTCGAAAAAGTGAATTGTCTACCTATATTTGTTATGAAAAATTTTATTGTACAAAATTGTATAACTATTCTAGACTAAGTTTATGTGTGTTTTTATTGATCAATAAATAATATTATTTACAAAATTTGACATTAACAATTTTATAATAGTATATATGACATGTCATGTATTTATATTCGACGTCAATTTTAGAAATAAAACTGGGATCCTATCTATTTCTGTCCTGTAAGTTTAATATTATCCGAATACTGTACTGTAATTTTAATATTTACCTATAAACGAATATTGCTTTAGAACTTTATAAAAAATATTAACCGATGACAATGCGCCCTGCTTTATCGAAATCCATTATGGCGGAAGATTTCATGTTAAATAATAAATGTATCTAGCTAGGCGTTGCTCGGTTGAATTGAAAATATCTATTACACTTCATCCTTTTTAATTTGATATGTTTTAACTATAATAAAGAACAGACATGATTTTATAAACATTATGTAAAGCATAATAATAATTGGTTACAAAAACCTAACACTAAATCTTAGTTTTATTAAATTTTAACATACACAATATTTAAAATTTACTTGTATAAAAATATACTAGATCTAAACAATTTTTGTCTATTTTTGAGTTTATAATTATGTAGTACAACGATCTATTTATTAAGTAAAATTTTCAAATAAAATTTTATATGTGAAAATATATAATAGATTTATATAAATTATGCACTTAAATGTAGAGATAATGAAAATGTAATTCCTTAAAAATGATTATACGTTTTTCAATGATGATAATTATACTATATGTATGTAAGGTTACTATCTGTCAGGACTTATACAGATAAGTCCTCTTGAACTGTCCTAATTTAGTCAGGATTTGTTAACTGTCTGTATATATCTAACATTCCCATATAATATAAAGATCTATGCATAAATGACTAAAAATATGGATGCACTAGACATACAATTAGTTGATAAGAGATAGCAAATATTTGACAAAAATCAGTTTTATTCACGTACCACTGCTGATTGGCTCAAATTGCGCACTGCAACATGAGCTAATCGGAAATGTGTTGGCGAGCGAAATATTGCAAACAACTTACTGTGCGTGTTGTTTACTATGAATGTTCAAAATCAAAAATTATACGTTTGCCTTGAAACATCGAAATAATTAAAGTTAAACAAATACAATAATATTCATAGTCAGCTACTAACTGTTATTCCTAGAGCGTTCGTGACAAAATTAATATGACAGGATGTTAAAATCTCTATATAATAATACCAGGTTAACATATGGATTTAAAGTCCGTAGAATATAATCATTTTTACTGAAATTAGATGTAGCAATGTAATCGTTATAATATGATTTAAATATTTAGTAAACTTATAATAAATAATATTCTTATAAAAATATTCCAATGCATAATGTGTTAATATAGCAATAAAGTTGTTTAAATAAGAGATTGTTCACAGTAACTCAGAGCAATTTGTAGATATGTAAGTGTTCACACACAATAGTTCCAATTCTGATATAACACAAACTAAATTTAGACTCTCCCTATCGTTTTTTTTGACGTGTCTAAACAAAACTGACAGCACCAAAATTGTAGCTATCTCGTATTGCCGTTTGACATTAGAAAAAGATAGGGATAACCTAAATTTAGTTGTGTTACAGCAGAATTACCACTATTATTGTATTATTTTGTATGTCATGCTATGGCAAAATTTATCTGTCCAAAGTGGAAATACGCATGTGATTGATATACTGGTCAAATGTTTTTACTTGGAATTTTTAGAACTATTAAATCAAACTTATGTTAAAAATAATAATAAAAAAATTTATAAGTATAAAAGTCAATAAAGAATGAAAAAAATGTTAGAGAAATTTCATATAACAAAACGAACAACAGGTATTGGTCAACGGGTATATGTGTACCTTGATCCAAATAGCTAACTTAAAATGGAATAAAATCTCAAAGTAATTATTTATAAATTATTTTTATAACAACATCCACTATATAAACATTCATTTTGTAAAATTTAAAAAAAAAGCCCGACATTGATGTAAAATTATATAAGGTCATATTGTATTATTACCAGCTAATGTACCGTATTTCTGATTAACTCATTATTTAATCTCATTTAACATGTGTATTGTAACAAGCTATTCTCCCGAATCAAGAGCAACTTCTATCATATCGTAGTTAATTACCTTAAGACCTAAATGACCTTAAGTTAATAGTTAACAATTACATGTTAAAAAAGCATTTGTTTTTGTTAAATATTGAATGGCAAATAAACAGAGCCAATGATTGAACAATTTATCTCAATGTTTGGTGTACAGTACCCCTTGAGGTAGGCAGAGATTTCTAACCCTTCTTTCGCTTTAATATGGAACATTAATTAGTTGTCTGGAAGGTACCGCGGTACGTGACAAGACCGCCCAGACCAGTGTGACATTAAATACGTTTATTTTACTTATGAGATTTCATGTTGATGTGTAATATAGAATACTTTTAGCTTCTTGTTTTTATGCACTTATCACTTATGGCACTTCCCCGAGCAAACAACCTTCAGCATTCGTTCCCCCTTTACCCCACCACTCCTCTAAAACACTTCGTAAATATTACTAGTGCCATCTAACCAACGACCTGTACATTAATGTACAGATCATTGACAAGATAGCACTATAGAAGTTATGTTAACATATAAAAGTTACAGATTATTAAATTCAGACACGGCATTATATAAAAAGGACCAACGGCATTGAGTAAAATTTAAATGAAAAATATGAACTAGTTTGACTATCGTAGTAAAAACGCTCAAGAAGCTTGAATACGAATTACCTGTACGATAAATAGTGATACAAGTAAAAAAAAAACAAATTTCAAATTATTTATTAAAAATGAAATTACATACAAATATTTATATAATTTTAACGCAATACAACGAAAATTCCAAAATGATTACATATTTTCTTTGAACCTCTAAAGCAGTGGCTCCCAAACTTATTTTGTATACTGCCCACTTTGAGAATAAATTATTTTTTAGCGCCCCCATTTTTTCACCTACTTAAAAAGCACTATAACGTCAAATTAAATTAATTGATTATTGATAGCTATATTGGCGGAGATTAAACATTCATTCTAAACGAGACTTTTACTATAGTCCGCAAGAGTTAACTTGAGACCTAAGCGCAGTAGATAGTACACAA
>WUAW01024884.1:5965-20218 GCA_017165845.1 Thaumetopoea pityocampa
CCGAAGTAACCAAGTAGCAAAGTAATCAACGACCGAAGTAACCAAGTAGCAAAGTAATCAACGACCGAAGTGACCAAGTAGCGATGTAACCAATTACCGAAGTAGACTCATCAATTAATGTTACCTGAATCGGTGCAATAAAAACGCAATCAGTGTTTCATAAATCACGAAAAAGACTATGTAAAACAAAAATAAAAATAAATAAAAATAAACTAACTCTGGTTAGTTCAATAAAATCATCACAAAGATCTTATGGAATTTGAGTGTATTCCATAATAATTATATTAAGAGCGTTTAGTAAATGTGCATCCAACCGTCTGTCTGTCTGTATCTTCTTCACGACTCAACTGCTGAACCGAAGATTGTGAAATTTTACTCCAAAGTAAATTTGATAACAAGAACGAGTATATGTTATAAATTATCATCATCATCATCATCATTATTCATAGTTATACTCAATCGATAATAATATGCCCCGTTATGCAAAAGCGTTGCAAATTTACGACATATTTCATTTATTTAATTAAAACTTCATATGCGATGTGTAAAAGTGGAATTAATGCCTGCGGCCTCTCTACCAGTCAACCTTTCAGTGAAGTTAAGATTATAATCGATTGGCAATTCATAAGAACGTAAAATATATGCATTTCAATGTCTACTCGAGTAGATAAGTTTACAAAGAAAAACTTTAGTGCCCTTGCGCACGGGTACTATCTGATCATCATGACAGCATTTAACGGAATATTTGCAGAGAGATTGATATGGTACTGATTCCGTTGTAACAGAACTTAACTAAATTTTGTCGAAAACGAGATAGGAAACATTAATAGCGAGTACCAATCTACATTTCTGTTAAGCGGTTTATTAAAAAAAATGTTGCGTTTTTGCGTATCTCCAGTCCGTATGTTCTGAGGTCGCGTCTAAATCGTATAATTTTGGCTTGTCTAAACGAAACTGATAACATCAAAATTGTAGCTATCTCGTTTTGGCGTTTGACATTAGAAAAAGACGGGACTAAATTTAGGTATCTGGCACCAGTATCTGATTATCTCTGATTACATGGATGCTGTGTGACGTCGGTATAAAAAACTCATTCCATCTCTCATGGGTGCTGTGAAAACCAGCCATCATGGGCAGCGGCGTCATCTTATGATTCACCCAACAATTACTGCAGTCTCCAAGATGCTTACCAACCATAAACTTTACGGCAAATCCCTTTTATGGCGAAATTCCATTCCATCGGTGGACTTCTATGGGTTAACGATGACGATATGATTATGCCGATATCATGTACAAACATACATACAATCGCGCTTTTTTCCTTGGCTCTCCAGCGGAGAATCAAACCCCGGCGTCCTGTGTGACAGGCGAGGCCACTGACCACTATACTACCAAACAATTGGGATAGGCAGAGACCACTTCCTTCCAGTTGTTACGAGCAAAGTGGCTATCCGTAGTCCACTTTTCGACCCCGTGTGAAACGAGACGTGTCGTGTGGCGATCGAAGTTGCCGCCATTTTATAAGGTTTAAATTCCTCATTGTATTCCCAAGGTTTAGTAGAGAGGAGAGGAAAGATGATGAGGTAGGAAAGCAAGAAATATGGAATTTGAGAAAAGGACTATCTCGGAAGGAGTAGGAAGAGACAGTAGTAGCTCGGGGGCCCGGGGTCCCTTACCCGTATACCTAAGTCTATTTGCCGGTCAAGCTGAAAGACTATGTACTCGCTGGCCTGGCTGATATATGTAGTTACTAAATACGTTCATAAGTTGGTGATGACGTGAAGGCTTCATCTTGGAGTATGATTTAATGATGTTCCGACCTCCGCAGTTCGATAATGAATGAGTCGCTCGTAAATGTTGGGGCGAGGACCATTAGTGTCAATAAAAAAGCCATAAACCCTATTAGTCGCCATAAACACCGCATCTGTTCAATAACCCGTTTCGTGTATAACACTTATAATTGAATAATTAAAATTTTATTGTTTTTTTATTTTTACAAAACTAATAAATGTACGAGTATATTCTTATTTATTTAAAGCTTCGCGCTTATTGTATAACGGCTCACTTAAGTAATTAAAGCGTTCTATCTCTGTCTATCTTTAGGTAATTCATAGATAAAATAGTACAGTAGTATTTCCGTTTATTTTAGTCTCTATGTAAGTTTGATTAGGATTTTAAGTAATACTTAAAATATAATAATATTATATAAAAAGATGCAGTTTTAAAAATAAAATATAATCTTTAGCCTCAAAATGACTTAAATATTTGCAGTATAATTATACTTATTTTATTAATGTAAATCAGACAAAGAATGCGCCAGGTTGCCAGTATTTAATAGTTCTAGGAGACAAGGACTGGTCAAAGCGGAAGACAAAGCCCTCCGAAGACGTGGTAAAATACGTGGCAAAATGGGCTATAGAAGATCTCTCAGGGGGCTTAATGAGTTCGAGACCCTCTGAGGTGTGCGGAAGTCATTTCCTCCTGGCTAAAAAGGATGCCAGAATTTACCTAATATCAACATAATAATTTAATAGTAACATCTGTTGTGACAGCGATCTTCAAGACGCTTACAAAACCTAAAGTTCATCAAAGTAGGACAGGAACATAAATAATAGTGTACATACGCACACCGAACGGTAGACAACAGTTGATGGTGGTAAATAAGCCACAGAACAACAAATAATCGTTCTGTCACCAATTTCATTACTGGACCACGTTTTTTTTTTCTCATGGCAGTAAATTTTCATGTCACTGATAAGTCACAATCGATAAAGACCCCCGGAAACGATACTTTTTGTTGTAACCACCACAGAATAGAAGAATAAATTACCTCAAGGTGTTCACTCATTCGAGTCTCCTTGGCCACAATTCACTAAAACATGGATAGGCATTGAACCCAGTCGAGGTTGTTATTGTCCCTGATATTTGCATAATAATCTGTTACCTGCTTATTTGCAGGTGAATCGACAGCCTTTTGTTTAATATTCTTTTGACGATATTTGTGCAATTTTTATTGCCTTTGCTCATTGTGTTGCCTTTTTAACGGTTTAAAAAAAAAGAAAAAAAATAGAAAAGAAATTTCGTCAACGTAACGGTCCACATTTGCATCTTTTCATTGTAGAGCGTTATAATAGAACAAGTCCTTCTTTGTTTTGTACTGTGTTGTCATAGGATTTTTATGAATTCGGTGTACTTAAACGGTAAATATAACACATGTTCTTGTTATGGCTACTATTATTTCTTTGAAACAAATGTATTCTTTGTTCATAGGCAGTGCTACCGTTAACATTTGTTTGATTTCTTTTCGGCAAATGTTTATTTTTAAAGATTCTTTGTATTACAGCATAAACGACAGAAAAAAAAACGGGAATATGGTGGCTCTCTTACGAAGTATAGAAAAAGTATTGCAAAATCATTACTAATACACGGCATCGTAAATATTGAACTAATCTATAAATTAGACGAGATAAAATATTAAAGTATAATTTCAACTGATGAATGAGGGCTGAACGTCAGTCAAAGCATGATTTTTAATAACAAGGATCACTTTGAGTTGTTAATTACAGAGAATGATTGAGATTTGGTTAACGAAACGAATATTAACATCATAATTAGTAGGTAGGTATTAAATGTAAAGCAGTGTTGGAAGAATTATGAATTCTCCAAAATATTAAAAAAAAGCATTAAAAAAGATATGAATATAATGATGATAGATTAAAAGAAAGAGATGTGTTAAAATCATAGCACGGGGCTAACGAAAGTCTTCACAGGCCACCATAAGATACCAGTATATGTGTGTAAACTATCAGAGTTATTCTGCCGCGATATTTACTAGATTGTATAGAGTAATTTTGATATGTGATGACGGCTTAATGATAGCGTCTCTCTATCTCTTCACGTGAACGTTAAGAACCGCCTAAGAGATGTACCAGAATAACGGGGAGCAGTGTTATCCTGTTATTCAACCAAACTCTACTGCAATTTTCAAGATACCTGTCACCCGTGGAGATTACGTAGCAAATGCTTTTTTTAAGATGGAGACCCATGTCAGTAGATGTCCACAGCCTGATGATAATAATGATGGTTAAATGAGTTTGGTTCTACTGAAAGTATATCTATTAAGACTGCTGGTGAAATAGATTTCCAACGCTACAGGTGTTTAACAAGTCTCGGTGCTGACTCCATTTTTGTCGATGTAGTTGTATCAAATATACATATGAGAGTAGCCGCTAAGGCTGCTGATGACATAGCACTCTAATCAGAACAACTTGAAGCTTCAAGTAAACATTTGGAAAGGTGTGAGAGTGAATGTTTTCTTTTTATAAATCATTAATTTATAACATTCGTTAACATTGTGCTGAACACACCATACCTCAGAGGTCCTTAAATTTTTTGTGTTACAGACCACTTATGATGTTTTTCACTTCCAGGTAGACCCCCAAAGCGTAGTTAATATAACATTTTTGTAAAATAATTAACTTCAAATGTGTTTTTGACAGTTGGCGTGGACCCCTTGCACGTCATCGTCGACCCCTGGGGGTCGATATAGACCACTTTGGGTATCAATGCCATACATTGATCTAATCCCAAACTAGGATTCTCTGTATCTTAGGTACTAGACAATGATATATATACTTCTATAGATAAATATGTCCATGACTCGGATATAAATATTTGTGCTTATCATACAAGTTTTCTTCTACTGGGACTAGAATTCAGGACTCATTGGCACAGAAAACAGGGTCACTGCCACTATGCCAATCAGTCGTCAGATATAATAAATCTTCATATTATTACAAATCTTCATTAAAAGTACGGAAACTGTGCGAAACTTGGCGAGGGAACTTCTAAAACCGCAGGACGAGCCGCGGCCCTATACGCGTGCATCCGAACTTGGTCTGCGGCCCGTCGAAGCGCGGCTGGCGTCTCCGAAATTCGTAATATTTCAAAATTACTCAAGAGTCGTGTTCTCTTGAATAATGCGATAAGTTTGAGCCGGGGGTGACTCGGGCCCGCGTGCGTGCCTCCCCCCGCCGCCACTTGTTTTTGAACTTCTGTTTCTGAGTTTGATCAAAATATACTCCGCCCGCTTCATTTGAGGCTGTTTATTTGACCAAAGAGCGATACAGAATATAATTTGTGAGGGAACTCGTTTATAACTGAAATGTTGGCTGTTTTAGGAAAATGTTTCAGTAGAAAATTGTACTTCATCGTAATTGCGAAGTTGTTGTATGTATGTTTTCATGCTAAATCCTACGTAACATATGCTACCGAACCTCTTCTGATAGGGTTTTTGGTAATATATTCCTTACACTATCTGCTGGCGGAAATTGATAATCAATTTTAACTGAACCGTAGATTTGGCCTTTCTGATATAATTATTAATAGGTAGTTAGCGACTTTTTAAATAAATTTTAAAAGCTTTGAATTTGACATTTATATGTAAAAATATATAAAAATGGATGCCACCTATATACATATGTATATGTAAATATATTGACTTTGATAAACTCCAACATGCTTTGACTGATCACTACGAAGTTTAGCTTATTTATGATGCTTTTTATGTTATCCATTTTACTTTATCTCGCCACTAGTTAGCGCTGTAGTGCATCAACTTCTATGGTGTTCAATCGATCGTCATTAATATTGGTATACATATAGCTATGTTCAAATTTTTATACATACATACATACGCTTATGCCGATATCCCATATGGGTAGGCACTGTAGCAAAATGGCTATCCGCAGTCCACGTTTCGCCCCCGCGGGCAACGAGACGTGTCCGGTGGCGAACCACAACGCCGCCATTTTATAAGATTCAAAAATGTTAATGTACCTCATTGCGTTCTCACGTCTTAGGGGAGAAGAAAGGAAAAAGGATGAGATAGGAAAGGTGTATTGAGTAGGGAATATCGAATTTAGGAAAAGGACTATAGGGTATAGGATACTGCTGTCTCGGAAGGAGTAAGAAGGAGACAGTAAAAAGATTTTTATGTTTCGAATATTTCCATGTTCATAAATATTTTCCGATTGCGATCAAAAAAGTCGTACGTCCGGGAAGATTTCGAGTGGATAAAAATCCACGCGGACTAAACCGCTGGTAATAGCTAGTTTAGTATAAGTTTGCAAAGTGAAATATTCAACCTAAAAGTTCTCTTAATTAATAATAGTTTTTGTTGTACCCGAAGCGGACGGTAAAGAGTCGAATGTGCTCGTCTTGCTACATCATGTTTATGTTAGCAGATGGTTCCTTAGGAATGCGTCACCTGTAATGCAGAAGTTATGTAAATCAAATAAATACTTATTAGTCAATGTGGTCGTGTCACCATCTCCTAGCGTCATTAGTTCCGGTCTGTGTTACTAGGATCTGGAATACGGTTCCTAGCAGGAACAGGAATGATTTTTATAAACTGCTTAATATTATAATTTATATTAATAGATTTCATAGTAAAACCACTTTTACAGTTATATTTATTTATATATTTACACGTCATACACTAATCGCATATGGGCGGACTTAATGCTTAAGACATTTCCAACCAGTCGACCTTTAAATAGTACCTAATGATTTATATCAGTATATAAGACAGATGAGGATAAGATTTTTAATCTAACTATACTATAATATTACAAAATCGTTATTCTCAAATTGTGTAAATCAAAGATATTTACTCAGATCGACTAATTAACTTCTGACTGCTTAAACCAAATTCATTGATATTTGTTTGTTCGTTTGTTTGAGTTTTACGCAAAAACCGGCAGACAGATTTTAGTCAATCTGTTATAATCTTAAAGGTAATAATTTAACTTAAATACTGCAGCAGGTTTCATCATGATCGATCCAGTAGAATTAAAGATAAGGTACGAAAGCTCAATTAAAAGTAGTTCGAAGGCTTTTTTGTAAATCTATGATTGTTCCGAAATTTCCAATGTAGCGAAAATCTTAACAGACATTCACACGGGCGGAACCGCGGGCGAAAGCCAGTACTTATTTATTTCCAATCTACTTAGTACTTATTTATTTCCAATCTACTTAGTACTTATTTATTATTGTACATTTCCAACCTGTCAAATGTCTTGTAAAGCACTTATGGTCCCAAGATTTATTTTGTAAAATATAAATAGTATGCATGCGTTTCTTCGCGTCCTAAGGTCGCAAACCTTTCTAAACAAAATCCTAATAAGCGCAACTGACACGACTGACCCCGAGTCTCCTATTGCAAGCACAATCCGTTAATATCTATCTACGTATGTGACTTTGGGAAACATGGTACCTGGACAGGTATTTTCACACAACAGCTTAATAGCTTGTAAGTATTTACTTGAGAAAGTTTTGCTTAGTTATGCGTGTGTACTAGATGTGGTGTTTGCAAAACAGTGGCCAGTTGAATTTACAGTAGACATTGCTCACGAGCCACGTGGAGCTCTAGGAGTGAGAACACCGTTGAGAGGTTCGATTTCTTAATCGACGACCAGAGTTTGAATGTACGCACGCACGCACGCCCGCACGCACGCACGTACGCATGCTCGCGCACACGAGTACATGCGCACACGCGCGCACACACGCCATGCGCACACGCACACCACTTTCATCTTATCCATAATCATACACTTTCATCGGCTAAGGTAAATTACGTAACAGACATTTATATTACCACGACCTTAATCGCCGAAGGAGTAGTCAGAGAGGCATTAAATATATTAGCCCATGTATTACGATATATTATTGTCGTTATTATAAATTGATTGATAAATGTATTATATTGGTAGTCTTTTAACTTAATTTATGAGACATATGCAAAGAGAAAGATTGGCGTTATTCTACTAGCAACTAAATATCGGCAACCACACTGGGTATGCTTTTAAGAGAACATGAATACTTTACAAAACGTAGCATTGTATGACAAACTTATGTCTAAAGAATAACTAAAGCTTAAATCCATAATGTAAGCTTACACGTGTTATTGAATAACATTGTAACTATATATGGCTTTCTATTACTACTACATGATCATCGTCATGAGCCCGTCGAAGTCCACTGCTGTCCAGCAGTGGACTGTAGGAGTGTGAGAGCATAGAAATTACACTAAATCCCTCCTTTTTTGGATATGAGTCCCCATATCCAAAAAAGGAGGGATTTAGTGTAATTTCTATGCTCTCACACTCCTACAGGAAGAGATACAGAGTGATTGATGCTCTGTCTCTTACCTACATGATCATTTTTTTCACTCATAAAGTGATCATACAGGTAAATAAACACGCAAGTTAGATTAACTGTTATTATTTAAACGATTTATTTCGATAGTTATCATGTTGACCTGTCTCCGCTAATTGAAGTGCTTCAAGGAACCGATTAACGACAATTGACTGCCGCTATCGGATTTGAACTCGCGACCTTCTTATCGGATGTCCACGTTAAACTTATTGGTGGTAAACATCTATTTTCAATTATAAAATAAATAGTGTCGTAGTAAATTATATACAAATAGGTTCATATTTTATTTGTATGTATGAGACATCATTCTTCCCTACTATAGGAGCACGGGCCTCCTCTCCTATGGAGGGGGATTAGGTCATACTCTATGTATATATGTACTAGCTGTTCCCTGCGGCTTCGCTCGCGTGTTTAGTTTTTTTTATCTTTATTTTTAATTGACGTATGTAGTATCTCTTTGTAAACGACGTTTGCGGTGTTCCATTTTGAAGCTAAAATTACTAACCTAATTCACCCCCTTAGGGGGGATTTTTTTTAAAAACACCGATACACGTGTACATTTATTTCTAACTAGACGCAGGTATGTTAAATTTCGTACTTTGAAAATGACGGATTTGCATACAACCGTTCATCCCTCTTATTTTACTCCCTTAGGAGAGAAATTTCCAAAAATTATTTCTTAGTGGATGCTTACAACGTAAAAGGCATCAACTGCCAAACTTTCAAGTTAGTAGTCCCAGCGGTTTGGACTCTGCGTTGACGAATCAGTTAGTCAGGACAAGTAATTATATATGTATAGATTATATTTTGTCAAGTCCCCAGTATATCTCCATGAGCGTTTTGAGTATCTAATTCCAAGGGATGAACCTAGCCGCACCGCCACCTCTCTCCTTCTTCGTACTCCTTCTCACTCTTCATCCCGTTATGACGGATCATTCACTGTACGTGCTATTAAACTTTGGAACTCACTTTCACATCGCATCCCCTAATAACCACATACTCCACATAAGACCCTATAATGATTATATTTAATTTTTTGTTTTTGCAAAGTACATATGTAGTACATACATATATACACTCACGTCTTTTTCCCTGGCTCTCCGGCGGGGAATCGAACCCCGGTCTCCCGCCTGATAGGCGGGGATGCATATGTAGTATGGATCATATTTATTGGATTTTATTGTGTACACATCTGATAGGTATAACATTTTATTTATTTTGTGTAATATATGAATTATCTGTTGTACTTTATACCCTCACAAGGACGGCCGCATCTTTCAAATATCAAAGGTTCGCTGCTAAAAAACTCAATTGTGGTTTAAGCTCGCCTTTGTACATTTATTTTAATAACCATATTTTTGTGATTTGTACAATAAAGAATTAATGTATCTAAATCTACGTTCTAAATTATAAATGTCACCTCATAAACTCAGCAACATATTAAGTCACGACAAAGCGGTGATATTGTGAACGTCCTCGCCTCCTCATATCCACATATATGGTGTGTAACATTTAAATGTATAAGTGTAATCGTGTACAGCGTACTCCGGGGCCGCACGTGGACGGTGCCATGTGAGGAACCGGTCCCGAGCAAGCCCAGTAACCTCCAAACAACATACGTGCTCGTTTGAAGGATTCAATGGAGATCCTTTTATTTTTAATACCAGATTTAGCTCGCGACTACGCCCGCGTGAATTTCGGGTTTTCGCTGCATAGGAAATTCCGACACAATCATAGATTTATATAAAAAGCCTAAGAACCACTTCTTTTACTTGAGCTCTCGTACCTTAACGGCGGCTACTAAAACAGGGCTCAAGCGGTCTCTTCAATTCTACTGAGCCGATTTTAATGAAACCTTTAACACTGAAGTAGTACCTTTAACACTGTAATAGTTTAACCAAAATCTACCTCTTAATGTTTGCGCGAAGCCCGAACAAACAAACAAACTATCAAGCAAGCAAACCAACAAACAAACATTGAAGGATTTGGTTTCAGAAGCCATTAATTAGACCATATGAGTAATTTGTTTTCAAATATTTTTGATTTTTGAAAATTCGACATTTAACAATTTTATATTAGTATAGAGTATATTGGTGGTGTAGTGGTTATAGAAACGACTCACGATCGAAAGGTCATAGGTTCGATCCGGGTACCGTAATATTAAGAATTAATTAACTACTTTATTATTTGGTCGTATATTATTGTTTTCTATTTCTACGTAACCAATACGTCAAGTTATGCCTATCTCGTACTATGAATTATTTATAGTTCTTATCTTAGAAGCCAATAAATCCACAGTTATCAGACATGTCTTTAGGTGACAGATATGTAAATCAGTATTGTGAGGACGACATATATATGTATACAAGTGGTTATATAAAAGCTATTCATTAATATAGCCCAGAAAACACTTCTTTATGCATATATCGCTGTTATTATTACTATACATATATCGCTGTTATTATTATTACTTTATTTTATTTTAAATAAAGTACTCTTTATTGCACATCGTTATAAAAATATTTATAAATTAACTTTTGCCCGCGGCTCCGCCCACACGATTGTCGGTTTTCGGCAACATTGGAAATCCCAACACAATCATAGATTTATATAAAAAGTCTAAGAACCATTTTTATTTGACCTCTGGTACCTAAGCGGCGGCTACTAAAATAGGGATCAAGCTGTATCTTCAATTCTCTTGGACCGATTTTGATGAAACATACCGCATTAATTAAGGCACAATAGTACCTTTAAGACTGTAATGATTTAATCAAAATCTATCTGCTGGTTTTTACGTGAAACTCGAACAAACAAATAAACAAACAAACATCTACGGATTCGGTTTCAGAAGCCCTGAATTAGTCGTTCTGAGTAGTTTGTTTTAAATGTTTTTGATATTATTTGAATTAAAGATATTATCTTTGATTTTTGAAAATTTGACATTTAACAATTTTATAATAATATAGATAGATAGATAGAAGCCATCGAACCACTTGTACTTGAGCTATCGTACCTTAACGCCGGCTATTAAAACAGGGATCAAGCGATATCTTAAATGGTATGGAAATAAAAAAAATAGAAAGTGTAGATTGGACGGGCAGTTTTATCGCAATATGCGATCTCTTCCAGACAACCTTTGCATAGATAGGATTCACAGCTATGTTATCATATTTGTAAAGTTCGTGTCATTGTCAATTCATTTTTTAAATCTTTTTTTTTTGTAATTCAAAACATTTTTAAACTCAAAAACTTTATTGTACACCAATTTAGAGCCATTCATTCGATTCAATATGGAAACAGAAAAGAAACTATTTAATTTTTTTGTAACCACTTTGAAGACGTAACAAAAAGAGCTTTTTAACCGTTGTTTTTTTTTACACGGTTGCTAATTGTGAAGCAGAACGAAGTAGACAGCCGTAGCTGATAATTGTTTAAATTGATACCGGGCGCTCCCTAGAAAGTGGGTAGAAAGTATACGCAGTTAGACCTGCATAACATCGAGCTGTCGGCGAAAAAAAGGTCTAACTGTTAGGTTTACCTACGCCTCTGACTTGATTTATCTTGTTATCTGTGGCAAGTAAAAAAAAAATTAACCGTTATGTTTCCGCTACACATTTATTTCGCTTCATTACTAACGAAACCTCAAACGTAGAGAAAATAGAAGAATTTCAGCTTATAGGATTTCTATCATAACCTCAAAGAAAGATCTTTTTTATTGATTCGTGCTGGATATGCACTTGAGAAATATCGATTATTTCAAATTTGAAAAAAAAAACATTAAGTTTCAATTACTAAATTAATTTCGATGCCTACATTACTTATGTATAGCTTTAGACAAAATGAAGGATTTTTACATAAAGGATCCCGTTGCTACCCACGCCAATACAATAAAAAAGAATGTCTTCCTACCTGTCTGTTTAAAATAGAATATTTTTTTTATTGCACACCACTGTAAAAAAATTACAAACACAATATTATTTTTATTAATATGAAAAGTTTACACTAGAGTTTTGGCGGCAAACCGAGTGAAGTATTACTTGAAGTTTTATTTTTAACGTTTTATATTAGTTTATTGTGATGTTTAATATATAAATTTGGTGTTGTTTTGTGTATTAAATGTCAATAATCGTGAATAATATTGAAACATTGGAATAAAACTATGACATATTTTTTCAAGGCAATATAGGCCTGCGGGTATTCGTCGGTTTGACTTCAAAACTCCCAGTAAGCAATAAAATATGACAAACCGATATTTTATTGTTAACTTAAAAAAAATATCTACACTCGACACTAGCAGAAATGGAGCGAATTCGAAACCGATTGCCACTATGAAAAAGAAGAAACACAATATTTTTTTTTTGTTAATTTGAAAAGTTTACAATAGGTGGTCTTATTGCCAGATTCCCTCTCATCACGGGTCTCAGAGGAGACCCGTAACCTGTATGTACTCGTTACCAGATGGAATTTTACCCAAACATTTGGATGTGTAGGCCTATAGCAATATATAAATTATTTAAAATAATGATTACAATAATAATATAATAATGATGCATCATATATACACAAATATACCTGGTTAATAAATTTACAAAAATAATTGTTATTATGATTTAAAGTTTAGTAGTTCTCACTTACCCAGGAAATGGTCTTTTAACATTTTAAAATTCTAAATTATTTTATTCCTGTCACTATGTAGAAAAAGCTAATTAATATTCTACGCTAATGGTGATTTTTGTATCTTTGAACATTCCTGTTATGTAAATTTAGTTTTTGGGCGATAATTTTTCGAGGCCTTACATTTTCCATTAATTAGCTCGTTTCAGTTATAAAACACGAAATACAAGAACAGTGAAACATGGCGTTCATGACAGATCTCTTTATGTTGCAATTGCAATATTTTTAAAACAAAAACAGTAATTTTTAAATTAGGAATGTCAATTTCTTGTAACAGTGTTTATTGGATTATACATATCATAGCGCAATTATATCATAAGCTTTTTTAAACATCGAACGGTAATACGATCTGTCATTATAACCGGCCAGTTCGATATACATAACTTTCTAGAATTCGAGACATGCCATTGTAAGGTGTCGGAAAAACGTCAGCGATTCCATGAAAATGCATCAACGCTAAGAAACCCGCCGAGGAATGCTACTTGCTGTATTTTAAATAGTACCAATCATGTCGCAACGAAACATAATCTCACGGGTTGATGTATTAATGTTAAATTTATGTTGACACCTATTTGGCGGTTAAGACGTATTGTTGCGTCGGAGTAATTGTTACGAGTTTTTATTTGAGCAAGGTGCAGATATAAAATGTGAACAGCGACTAAATGTTTCGATTGTAGAGCTGATAGAGGTGTACAGTTATTGTTTTTATAATGCACTAGCTGTTGCCCGTGGCTCCGCTCGTGTGTACTAGAGTACTTTTAATCTCTAAAATACTTATGGTTTCTGCGTGCAAATGCATGCAGGCGGCTCATGGCCGCTCGGTGGTGATCATTAGAGGAGGCCTATGTGCAGCAGGGGATGTCTGTAGGCTGATATAATGATGATGTACTGTCCAAATATACTACATACTATATAAATATACTGTACATATCCTCCTATTATTAAAAAAGTAGATATAAAAAAAAGAGATTATGGAGGTAATAAATAATATAATAATGATAATATAATTTTAATACTTCCACACACGTTAATACATACATACAGTCACGCCTCTTTCCCATTAGGGTAGGCAGAGACCACTTCTATCCACCTGCTACGATCGTTCAATGTAGCAGAGTGGTTATCCGCAGCCCATATTTCGCCCCCGCGGACAACGAGACGTGTCGGGTGTCGAACCACGACGCCACCATTTTATAAAGTTAAAAATGTTAAAGTTCCTCGTTCCATTCCCGCCGCATAATGGAGAGGAGAGGAAAAAGGATGAGGTAGGAAAGGTGTATTGAGCAAGGAATATGGATTTTTGGAATAGGATTATAGGATATAGGATACTACTATCTCGGCAGGAGTTGGAAGAGACAGTAT
>WUAW01024889.1:17569-27934 GCA_017165845.1 Thaumetopoea pityocampa
TTTATCTTAATCAATAACACCAAAAAAAAAACAAAACTATCTTACGATGATTAAAATTGTAGAAAACATTTTTGTTTCAAAATGGGTTAATAGAGTTAGGTGATAAGTAGTTTTTTTTAATTTGACCATTAAATGACTCAGTGTAAGTAACCTTGCTTGCATGACTAATGGGTACCGGGTTTAAATCCCAACGGGGGCGAAATTCGTTTGATGAGCACGATTTTGTACCTGAGTCATGGATGTTTATCTATGCGCCTATGTGTTAATATTTATTTATACATTATTATCATCATCATCATCATCGTCAACAGCCCGTTGAAGTCCACTGCTGGACTGGGCCTCCTCTTTAAATAGGGAGGATTTGCCATAATACCCACGCTTAGTACGTGTCCTGGAGATCGCAGTATATTTACCATAGGCAGCTAGTTTGTCATACAATTGCGATCTAGCCAGCCTTAAAAATAGTACGGATAAGTGTTTAAGACAAATAACGACGACGAATGATTGGCAGAGTAGCCGTGACACTGTCTCTGTGCTAATGAGATTCGGCTCCGAATGTTTCGATTACCCTAATAACAATACTTCCTTCGGAATGAAAGTATTGGTGTTAATTTATTATTGTCTAACAATCTAAGCACTTATGGAGTGTCATCAATTTTGTCACGCACTGTCAGAATAGTCAGCATTTGACCTACTTGGTAAACAATTTTTATAAGCACAACTATGTTAACGCTCCGTCAATTTTTATTTTGTTAGTATACGTAGTCATCGCGCCAAGCAAATAAAGGTAGAGATGTATTTCTAATACCTACATCTTAAAATTACTTTCTTATTGCTAAAAAAAACTGATGAGTTGGCGATTATTATGTCTCATCATCCCTTCCCTATTCCATACTCATTTCCACTGTAGGGGCAGGGACCTCTCCTCATGAGAAAGGGATTAGGCCGAAGAACGCTGGCCTAGTGCGGGTTGGTAGACTTCACACACCCATTGAGGCTTGCAATTTTCCTCACGAAGTATTTCCTTCTCCGTTGAGTACCGTGGTATTACAAGCTTATTAATGCCATTGAAAGGCAATATTTTGGTTAGTTGAGATGAAATATTTCTTTTCCCATATTTGTTATATTATCTTTATATTACCGTTCTACCCTCACATTTTTTTTAATCTTATTTTTTTGGACATTTACTCATTAATCTAGTCCCAAACTAGGATTCCCAGTATCTTGGGTACTAGACAACGATACACAGATAAATCAGCTTGGAGACGTTTTTGGGTTTGTAGTAGTGTTTGTATAAACAAAAAACTAAAACCGCAACCGGGCTACGGTTTGCGCTAGCTACCACGTGTCTCGCACTCTTGCATCAGTCGCTTATAAGCAGCGTTAGAAGTTAGTTATACATATTAAATTACGTTTAATATGTTTGATAACTTAACCTTTTAGCCTTTTCCTTTTTTTCGGCAAATAGGCTTAAGTATACGGGTAAGGGAGCCCGGCCCCCCGAGCTACTGCTCTTCTTACTCCTCAAATTCCACATTCCTTGTTCAAAACACCTTTCCCACCTCATCCTTTTTCCGTGGGAACGCAATGAGGAACTTAAATCACTTTTGAACCTCATAAAATTGCGGCGTCGTGGTTCGCCTCCCGACACGTCTCGTTTCCCGCGGGGGCGAAAAGTGGGCCATGGACTTTGCTCGTAGCAAGTTGAAAGAAGTGGTCTCTGCCTAACCCAATTCTTCGGTAGTATAGTGGTCAGTATCCCCGCTGGTGACGCGGGAGACCGGGGTTCGATTCCCCGCCGGAGGACCAGGGAAAAAGGCGTGATTGTATGTATGTATGTATTAAGTACATACCGATAAAAAAAATATAAAACATATTTGTTTATTAATTTATCCGTTGACCGTACATTACTAGAAGTGCTAAATGTCTCCAAGCTGATTTGGTTGTACATAGCTGTACAGGTAATACTAACACATATATGTATATGAATAAATACCCTTATATTTGAGCTCATCACACAAAGTTTGCCCCTACTGGGATTCGAACCCGAGACCAATTGGTACAGAAATCGGGGTCACTGGCACTAGGAGCCAATCAGCTGTCGATAAATATTCATGGTTTCAAAGAAAGCCGATGATTTTAATGAGCTCCGTAAACGATAATAGCTACTTGAGAACATCTAGTTAGTGTAAAGCAATTTACTTCGGAGACATCCGGTTTGGCTGCTTTTAACGTCATCATTTTGGTTAAACGTTTTCAAAGTACTTGCTGTAGGAGTTGTGTTCATTTGCTGTGTGACTATTGGTATTACTGGAAATTAAAATAATGAACTTGTCTATATTATTATATGATATGTGGTACCGGCATAATAGCTAAGGAATGTACCAGGATAACGATCCTGGTATATCCTTTAACTGAATTAGTGATGTCGAGCGTGGAGATTATGGCAAATCCCTCACATTTTAAGGCGAAGGCCAATGTCCAGGAATGGACGCTTACGGGTTGATGATGACGACGCAAACCAGATTTTTGTTGTTGTTTAGAATTGCTAGAAAAATCTATTTATATACGTTTCGTCACGATATTCTACTTCTCCGTTTGAAGCGACTAATAATAAGTTATTGAATTAATAATACGTACTTGATATCGTGGAAACGCATTGAGGAAGTTTAACAATTTTGAACCTTATAAAATGGCCGCGCAGTGGTTCACCATCCGATACGTCTCGTATGGCGTGGGGGCGAAAAATGGGCTACATTGCTCGTAACAAGTGGAAAGAAGTGGTCTCTGCCTACACCACTTCTTCGGTAGTATAGTGGTCAGTATTCTCGCCTGTTGCGCGGGAGGCCGGGGGTGATTCCCCGCCAGAGAGCAAGGGGAAACGGCGTGATTATAAGTGTATAAATGATTTATTTCGAAAGTAAGAAGCGCGTGTCAAAGGTGCCTTAGAAGTTGGATCGTAACGTGAAATCAAAGACACAGCTTACATGATCTTACTACTAGGTTATCACTGCTTTCTTATATAAATACATGCAAGCATAAAAAAGCAGTTAATTCATTGCAAAGGTGGGGAGGAGTGATGACATTCGAAGCCGTGATCCAATGTTTATTTTGTTGGATTTCGTTAGTTACAGCTAATTTTTCAGCTGGAGGACACAATTTGCAAATATTTTCAGTATATTTAAGGTTATGACAGTATATATTACCAGTAGTAAGTGGTAAGCTGTGTGGTGTCCATATAATAATAGTGTTACTTCATCTCTTCCCGTCAATGCTCAAGAACTAGCTGAAGGATGTGTCAGGATAATGGGCAGTAACGTTCTTCTGTCATTCAATCAAAATTTACTGCGATATTTAAAGCTTCTGATAAACTTATGGAGAATAGTTTCCATAAGTTTGTCAGAAGCTTTAAATATCGCAGTAAATTTTGATTGAATGACGTTTTCATAATCTCCATCTATATGGAGATTATGAAAACGATGGCGATGATGATGGTATTTTTAGTTGTCAAATACGTTTTGAAAATACTTTTCAAACGTAATTCCATGATTCAAAAGAGAAATACGTTTTTAGTTTTTATTCAAAAGAATAATTTTCTGATCCTGCGTTTATTAATATAAAAAATTACTACAGCAAAATTATATATTACTTAAGATGACTACGTGTTTCGCTTTTAAAAATTCAAAATTAAAATTTCATTATTGCGAACATTCATATCAATACAGTTATATTCAGTCAAATTGGTATACAAAATTATAATTACATATTAAGTTATAATCATAGGTTATTTTTGAATTGAATAATTTATCCCTTAAATATTTTCTAATAGAGTAATACATCTTGTCAATGAGTCAACTATTCAGCATTTTTTTTTTAATTTATCAATTTCATTTGTCACGATTAAGTGGTAACATATTGCATAAATATGGAAACATACCCAGATTTTTTTTTGTACACAGCTGTTTATGGTTTTTATAGCATATTTGGCATTTATGTCGTGTGTTCAGACTAATCTATCAAATAGACGTAAATTAATTTTAACAAAAGTTGAAAATTCAATATACAGGTACATTGAAGGTAAAGTTAATAGTCGTAGTTGCTTAAAATAAGCCTTACAACTTTCAGTAGATATGAGATCACACATTGACCTTATTCATTTTTGTGGGCTTTAAATAGCGATAACTCTTTGACGATATGCTTTGCTGTATACTGATACTCTTTAAGACACAGCACGAGTTGAACAACTCGGCGACAATGGACCTGCTCAGGCCATTCTTTACTGTTAATTGGTGTTTTCTAGGACAACATTGGCAGTTGTCGGTGTAAACATTGTATCCGTGTGGGGTGGTGTACTGTTTTGGTATACAATCAGCGGGCCAGACAAGGACACCAGTATGCTCGCTGTCCTCCTCGAGGCGTACCAGTTGGGAGAAGAGATAAGTGTCGCGTGGGCTCTCGTTGTATTCGCGACGCTGTTCTTATCTGGATTTATTACTGTTGTAAGTATAAATGTATGGTTGATAGAATCTCCTAAGTCTTATCCACACCCTCATTCTTACTTGTCCAGTTAAAACCGCACTATCGGAATTGAATTTAGGCTACTCTACTACGCTAGCCTAGTGCAGGCTGGCAGATTTCACACACTGCGCTGTCGAGAAAATCTCTCAGGCATATAGGTAACCTCGCGATGTTTTCCTTGTGATATTTAATTATTAAAACGCACATGATTTCGAAAAGTCAGGGGTACGTGCCTTGCACTTGAACACGAAATCAAAGACCATTACTGCTTTTACTGCTTTTAATAGGCTTTATACTACTTCTTAATACTGCACCCGATAGTTCTGGAGAGCTTGTCTTCGAAGTTGAGACGGAATACATATATGTACAAAAGATACATTGCTCAGAAACTTATCTAAATAGGTCCAACTTTGAGACGAAGAGGGATCGTTTGTGAACTTCATGATACCTTCAATAATTTTTTTTCACGATCACAATTGCCTATCGTTAAAATGCATATGAACGTCTGGCCAATTTTACCGACTGATCTACCAGATCTTAACAGTATTTATTTAGCTCTGTACGTAGTTTTTATATTATAGATCCAACAATGGTGCAGATTCTGTTGTAACAGAACTTAACTAAATTTAGTCCCTCCCAATCATTTTCTAATGTCAAAGGCCAAAACGAAACAGGTACAGTTTTAGTGTTTTTAGTTTCGTTTGGAAACATCAAAATTAAATGAATTAGACGCGATATCGGAACACACGGCCTAAAAATACGCAAAAACGCAACATTTTTTTGAACCGTTTGGTAGAAACGTAGGTCGGTACTCTCTATAAATGTTTACTATCTCCTATCTCTCCATATATGTTTGATTTCTTGATTACAGCTACACTTTACCTACCCAGTCTTCGATCACTGTCGTCGTATAGGTGGTGTGAAATGGCGCGTGATGTTTGCCGGTGTCTCGATAGTGGGTGCTGGTTTGTCCTTGGCTGCGTTGGCTGGAAGACTACCAGCCTTGCACATCCTAGAAGACATCGCCGTCCCCCTTCTCATCAGTCTCGCTACCATGCTCGAGATATTGGCATTTATTTTCATTTATGGTAAAATTCTCAGTTGATTACACTTCGGCTAACATAAGAGTTGTAATAGACAGTCATGTGGAAGTGAGGCTATCCAACAGAGAACTGATGTTACCAAATCGCAATATCGAATTGCCAAAGAAATAAACCGATGTTACAGCCACTTGAATAAGCAAACCGAAGTGGCAGTGGGCTGGTCACATTTGTCGTAGAACCGACAATCCTTGGAGCATGCGAGTTCTGCAGTGGAGACCGCGTTTGGGCAAACGTAGTGTGGCACGCCCTCCGGCTTGATGGGGCGACGATCTGCGGAAAGTGGCTGGCAGCTACTGGATGCGTGCAGCTGAAGATCGAGCTAAGTGGTGCGCCTTGGGAGAGGCCCACGTCCAGTAGTGGGCTGTCGCAGGCTGATGATGGTGATGTGGATATGGATCTTGTTCGTAAAGCGAACGCCACTCGTGGCATCTACGCGTTTTAGAATATTTGAACTGCTGTTACAGTAACACTGGTTGTAACAGTGATTGTGGAGGCTATTATTATAATAGCAGGGTTATCCCTGTTGTCATTATCATATCGTGATTAGTTATCTGAACTCAACTTATAGTTATCTAATCCTGAAAAAAGTCAGGGTCTGATGTTTTTGTAAAAAACCAGACCCTGACTTTTTTCAGGATATTGAAGAATAGTCTGATATAGAATTGTATTTACATAATGTTTTCCCTTAAAAAAGGGGTTTAGATGTTTTTTATAAACTAAGTTTCCACAATATCTGTTTATCTATTTGTCTGTTTTTAAAAACGACTCTGTCTGTTTGTTTATCGGAGGTAATCTCCGAAATAGCTGAACCGATTTCGACAGGATTTTTATTGACAGGTATAGGACTTTTCGAAGGGTAATTTAAACCTTAATTTATGTCGGAAATATTTAGGATACCTGCGTAAAACACTGTAGAAATTAGGTCGAAACTGAGCAAATTATGTAATAACTGTTATATATGTTGTCCGTGCGATCGAATCCACTGCTCTATGTTAGTTAATAATATTAATATATTTTGTTGCTTTATTCTTTGATGAACTAAACAAAGAAATACCGTTATATTTTCAAGGCGTACTTCAACCAATATTATTATTTTGTATTGCATATTTATTCGTTTGTTGTGTGGTGCCGATGTAATAATAGCGTCACCAGAGTGTCACAGAACCAGCTAATGTATGGACTTAGCAAGATAATGGGTTGCAACATTTCAATTCAACTGTTTTCAATCAAACCTGCTGTGATCATCAAATCGCCAGTCAAGCTGGTTTTTAAGGGGGAGGCCCATCTCCAGCTGTGGACTTCCACTGACTGATGATGATGATGAAATTTAATGACAGTATATCGTCTGGTATCGCCTTCAAATCTTTCTATATTTGCTTAATGTAATCATCTTTAGTCAATATTCGTCCCTAGTCCATATTCGTCCCCACTACAGGGGCGCAGACCTCACCTGGTCAGGAGGGAATTAGGCCGTAGTCTACCACGCTGGTCTAGAGCGGGTGGCACCCATGCGGGCACACAGGTTTCCACAAGAAGTTTTCTTTCTCAAATACATTGGTGTCTACAGTGTAGATCGTACATGAATTAGAAATAATTCAGTGATACGGGGCCGGGATCAAACCTTTACGACTTTTCAATCGCAAGCCGTGTCTGGGACTACTACACCAATGTAACAATAATAATGCTTAGTATAATAGAATATAAGAATATTTTTAAATTTTCAGGTTGGAAGCTGTTAGTGGAAGACGTAGAGTTTTTAATCGATAAAAGACTCAGCAAGTTCTGGGTACTAGGATGGTGCGTATCGCTCGGGATTATTGTACCTTTTACTGGTTGGTGGACGACAATAGCGATCCTTCACGATGATGACTGGACTCATCCGCCCTGGACGACAATCACCGTTGCGGTTACGATGCTGGTGACCTTCCTAATTTTTGTAGTATTTGCTGTGGTCTCTGTGGTGAAGCAGGTCCAGTATGACTGTGTTGGGGTGAGATAATTCATGAACTTACTATTATTTATTTATTTATTTACTAGTTTTTTGCCCGCATCTCCGTCCGCGTGAATGAATGCGTGTAAAATTATATTATATGAACTGAATCACTAAATTATTAATAATAATATAGTTATTATTGCTATGCACGTAGACGTACGCGAATATCTGTACATTTCCCCAAGAAGTGAATATAAATCCTACCTGCTTCCTCCGTCTCAATTTTAAGGTCATAGCCTTGTTTAACGTTAGTCGAGGATAGAATTGTTAAATATTTCCTGGGTTAGACGAGTTGCTCAAAGCCCTGCATCCTGTTGATAAATATCGAGATGAAACAAGTTTCTGATAGATACATTTTATGCACCTTATTGTCCTTCGAAAATCATCTTGGTTCATCAATTAATTGTCTTTTGGCCACTGTAAAACCTATTAGAAAACCATATGCCCGAACATATATCATAATTTAGATCAGTGAGTACTTAGTCTTTTAGCAATCCGACAAATAGACTTACAGGTAAGCAACCCCGGTCCCCCTAACTACTACTGCTTCTCCCTACTTCTTCTGTGATAATAGTATCCTATATCCTGTAGTCCTTTACCTTTGTTCCATATTTCTTGCTATTCTTCCTTTTCGTGAGAACGTAATGAGGACCTTTAACACTTTTGAACCTTATAAAAATGGTGGCGTCGTGGTTCGCTACCTGACACGTCACGTTTCCTGCGAGGCCGAAAAGTACAGATAGCCACTTTGCTCTTAGCAAGTTGAAAGAAGTGGTTTCTGCCTACCTCAATTCTTCGGTAGTGTAATGGTCAGTATCCCCACCGCGGGAAACCGGGGTTCGATTCCCCGTCGGAAAACAAGAGAAAAAGGCGTGATTGTATGTATGTATGTATGAAAAGAGTTTAGTTACTAACTACGCAAAAGAATGATTAGAAGAAACAATTTTTGCAGAAACTGAAGTCTTCACTCCAACCTTCGCGTCACTGGGGACCCAGAGATCCAATAACACACTACTACTGGCTGGCAAGACGAGAAGAGGCTGATAGGGGCAACCAGATAAGAACCAGATATCATAGACGCGAGCTAGGTCAACTATCAGGACGACCGAGCTTCTTAAACATAAACACGATCTCCGAAGCCGATCAGAGCAGCGTAGAAAAACAACGTTCTTATTCTGATGATTGGCTCTATACGATATTTAGGAGACAAAAGAAAGGATTCCTTGAGCTAGCTGACATCGGTAGACGAAGAGCAAAATCTTTAGATTGTATTTATTCAAATGCAAGGAGAAAAAATGATGTAAACTTAAAAATGGTAGATGTTAGTAATTACAAAACTTCTGAAGTGTTAACTGGTAAAAATAATAATGTGTGCAGATAATATTAATATTTCGGATGATGCAATTGTTAAGATTCTCATTAAAATTTTCTCTAAACATATATAGCATATTGTTTTTGTATATATTCTTCTTGTACATGCTGTGTGGCGCTAACATAATGATAGTGTTACGCCATTTCCTCCCGTACGGTCTGAGAACCAGCTTAGGAATGCACTAGGACAATGGACAACGGCGTAAATCTGTTATTCAATCAAAAACTACTGCGGTCCCAAAGATAGCCAAGCGTGGTTATTATAGCTAATCACTCTTTCTCCGGGAAGAGTCTCATGTCCAGCACTGGACTTCTACGGTCTTATGATTCTAATGATATGTTCTTCATCTTAATAATATTTATAATAAAACCTGTTTCATTCAGCAAAAGTATTTGTAATTTTGATTGAGTTTGTAACGTGTTTTTTTTATGAATAAATATTTTATGTTTAAAGATTTATTTATTAGTTGCGAGTGCGATTATACAATCTTTGATTGCGTATTTAAATGGTGGCCTTGACATTTTATTTGAACACTACTCGTATATCATCTGTGAACTGGTAATTGGTCCTATCTGTAATTCGTCAAGTTTATAAGAGATGGATAAAACTATACTTAATATTTTCCGGGAACCACCGATTAGAGCAGTCTAATAGGTTAATATTTGTAATTAGGTGGCAAAAGTTTAGTTCGTAGATCGACGTCGAAAATGATAATAAATACCCTGGGGCAAGAAAACATAGTGGTAAAATTCAGATGAAATTATTTGAAAATTCACAGACGATATGCACTCAAAATACATTTTAAAACAATCTACCTATCTGTGAAAGAAAACGTATTTGCTGTTAGTAGCTGTAATTCAACTTTTCATGAACTTTTCAGCGAAGAAACTGTCGCAATATCAGAAAAAAAATCATAATTCTTCAATATTCAAGATACATGAATACTTTTTATCGAAAAGTACAAGTATCCATCCATATACATATGTATTTTATCTCCTTAAACAGTTGTTTCATTCAGACTTTGTGATAGTTTATTAGCTCTAGTAATATTGTCTATTGGGTTTTAGCTATTTACAACAAATACATTTTCTATCATTGATAGATAGTTTGTTGTAGAACGTATTTTAAGTGTATTTACTAAGTATTTGCAAGTAATGGTGAGCGTTTAATGAACGTATAGTTTTTTAGACTGTTCCTTTACCGTGAATGGATAGACTAGTTTACTGTTCACTGATAAACTGGTTTACAAGAAACGACATGGATTATGTTGATCGCTTCAATAAGTGAGAACCGAACGCGACCGAACATCCCCGAGTTATTCACGTTCTTGACGTAAACTAGTCGAAATTTTGATTAAACTAGTTTATCGTTCACGATAA
>WUAW01024903.1:11289-26933 GCA_017165845.1 Thaumetopoea pityocampa
GGTTGACTGGTAGAAAATGCCTAAGGCATTAAGTCCGCCTGTACATGTTTTATGTATGAAGTGTAAATAAACAAATAAATAAAATTAGTAGATCAGAGTAGCTTTTTTAGATATATTTGATTTATAAAATTTGACATTTAACAATATTAATAATAGTACAGATAGATTAGTGAAGTGATTTGTAAAATTATTTCTATTAAAGATTGTATGAAGCTTAAGTTGATAATAAGATCAATATCAAAAATTGAATCAGCTACCCTACTATGTGAACTCGCACCGCTCACATCACTCTCATGCCGGCTACGCTTCTAAGGGTAGACAGAGAATATAATTTTTGTATCATATTCAATCCTTGTGTAAGTCTAGTTAATTTAAAATGTATACAGGGATTCATGTCTGAAATCTAGTGTTTATTTTATGTTTATTATTTTACAACAAAACATTTTATCCTCGGTGTTAAGTTAGCCGTAGTCGATGGCACTTAGTACGTCGAGGATTGTATCCAGCACAAGTTACATACTTAGTTATACACTTTTATTATTATATAATATATAAATATGTATATTTACAAAAAACATGCTAAGTTCTGATATTGTAGTCACTAACCGTAAGTAAATTATTCTGCTTAAACTGGATTTTAATTTATAAAAAAAAATGTTTGTATATTTGTAAAATTGATCCGATTCTAAATTTCTTTCATTAATAAAAATCATTATTATATGTATTTTCAGATTATATGATTACCGACCCTTACTAGGTCAGCGTGGTCAACTACGATCTAATTTCCCCCTGATTAGGGAAGGCCCGAGCCCCTGGAGACGAAAGTGGAGTGGAGATGATACAATCGCACACACATATGTAAGTCAAAGGGAATTTATACTCGTTGATGTAAGTGGACTCAAATTTACAGTTAATCACAACAAGGAGAATTTTGATAAGATACATAATAATTATGGTTATACTAGGTTTTGCCCACGGCTCTGCCCGCATGAATGTCGGTTTTCGGCTTCATGGGAAATCCTGAAACAATGATAGATTTATATAAAAAGCTTAAGAACCATTTTTACTTGAGCCTTTATAATTTAACGGTGACTACTAAAACAAGGATGCTGTATCTTTTCAGTTCTACTGAATTACCGATTTTGATGAAACATACCGCAGTATTTAAGACCGGACAGTACCTTTAAGACTGTAATAGTTTAACTAAAATATACCCGCTCGTTTTTGAGTGAAGTTCAAGCAAACAAACAAACATCGATGGATTTGGTTTCAGAAGCCCTTAATTAGTCTGAGTAGTTTTTTAAATATTTTTGATTTACAAAATTTGAACTTTAACAATTTTATAATAATATACATATAACTTATATGATAAAATATTTTTATTTAATTTGATAAAAATATTGTACCGTGTAATTACTTATTCGGAATATTATAATATATACTAAATTATATACGGACCCTACAATACCGATATGTACGTTATATACAAACAAAATGAAAATTTTCATTTATAACGTTTTTCATTTAAAAACGATCAGTACGTTATATGCACCATATATGACTTATATGCAATAATGCTTGAACGTGTCGTTTTATCAATCAGCATATAAGCGAATTTTACAAGCATAATCAGTGAAAAAGTATATTTTGACAAACTTCTCCCACGTCTCGTTTCCCGCGGAGGCGAAAAGTGGGCTACTGATAGCCACTTTACACATAGCAAGTGGAAAAAAGTGGTCTCTGCCTACTCTAATTCTTCGATAGTATAGTGGTCAGTATACCCGCCTGTTACGCGGGAGACCGGGGTTCGATTCCCCGCCGGAGAGCCAGGGAAAAAGGCGTGAGTGTATGTATGTATGTATGTCTCCCGCCACTTTTTCAATAATTAAATTTACTTCTATTTACTTTATTTTTAATATAATTTATTTATTTTTGACTTCGTTTTAGTGAGTATACTATTTGGGATTTCCGATCAGATCGGATTATCGGAAGTACAAATTGCGTGAGATGTATTCGTGAACCCTGACCGCTGAACTTGGTAATACTCGCTACACTTGCGCACCGTGTTTCCCTTCGCTCTGAAACTATGTCCGTTAGTATTCCGTCCGCGTTGCTTATCTAACCTTCAAAGAACAAAGTGCCCGACTGGGATGGAGTCACAATTGGATCAGGTGGCGCGCTTATTGGTTCTGCAACAATAGAAGCTTTGCCCAACGAGTGTTGAGAGCTTAATTAGAAAAATAAGCCGTAAAGTGACGTGTTAAGTACAGACTTCTTGAGGTGTTATAAAAAAGTAAATGAGCTATAATATTGTTAGTTGCACAAATATGGAAGTTAGATAACTTTGAGTATTATTACGATATATTATTTACAAAACTTGCTTCTTTTATTCCTTTTCTTTTACATACATAATTTTTTAATCATCACTCTATGACACTATAAAAAAACTTTAATGAACGAGGAAGTTTACCCTTAACACTCTCCCTTACTGGATGGTTCTTGAAGCCATGCCCAAGTTTTCTCGGATCATTGCCAATCTAGGCCTCGGTACCGCCTTTGTCATTACGTTATCTAATTGTGCTCTAGAACTAACTTTATTAGCTTTCAAAGATCCGTTTCCTACAAGTTCACGCATGAATCTTATCGTTATATGTTTCGTTATTCTATGGAATTCTGGATTGTGAACCAACTTGGATTGCAGCCTTATTATCTATATAGAGAGAAGGATTACAAGCCAGTTCTGTTATTGTATCATAAAATCTTGTTAATTAACCAAACTAGCTCTCTAGCTTCACTAGCTGCTACTAGCTCAGCTCCTGTTGTGGAAATTACAACCGAAGCTTGTCGTTAGCTTCTTTAACCAAACACTGCTTCACTTGCATAGCAGCACACAATACCAGTCGTCGATCGTCCAGTTGTGACCATGGTCAACGTCACTGTGTAACCTTCAAGTAGTTTGGGTCCATCTGGCTGGTATCTTATACCAAATGCAGCAGTTCCTTTAAGATAGCTCATTATTATTTTGGGCATGAGCTAGTCATTTCGAATGAATAAATCTAATTTTCTTGTACCTTAACAGCGGCTACTAAAAGAGGGATCAAGCTGTATCTTCAATTCTACTGGACCGATTTTGACGAAACATGCTGTGTTATTTAAGTCAAAATAGTATCGTTAATACTGTAATCTAATCATTTGATCAAAATCTACCGGCTGATTTTTGCGTGAAGCCCGAACAAACAAACAAACAAATAAAAAAAACATCGATTGATTTGGTTTCAGAAGCCCTTAATTAGTCGATCTATGTAGTTTGTCTTTAAATATCTTTGATTTTTGAAAACTTGACATTTAACAATTTTATAATAGTATAGTATATTAATAAATACATGCAACATATTTTGCATTGCATTGCATTGCATCATACGGATCGTTTTAATTATTTATTACTTATATATTACCTTAGATTGATATGCTAAGTATATTTTCACCAATTACTGATTACATTAATAACTAGCTTGTGCCCGCGGCTCAGCCCGCGTGAATGTCGATTTTTCGCTACACAAATCGGGAAATCCCGAATTAATCATAGATTTAAATAAAAAAATAAAACCTTAGAACTGCTTTTACTTGAGCTCTAATACCATAACGGCGGCTACTAAAACAGGAATCAAGCTGTATCTTCTATTCTACTGGACTGATTTTAAAGAAACATAACGCAGTAGTTAGTCGGCATAGTACTTTTAAGACTGTAATATTTTAACAAAAATCTATCTGCTAACTTTTGCGCGAAGCTTATGAACAAATAAACAAACAAACATTAGTCAATCTGAGTTGTTCTTTTTTAAATATCTTTTATTTACAAAATTTGATATTTATAACTTTTACAATAATAAATAATATAGATAGATAGATACACCTTATGATTTCAGCATCACCTAATGTTTGACTGGTAGAGAAAGTCTTAAGCGAATCCGCCTTCACACGTTGAGTGTTAAGATTTACGTGACAACAGCCCTCATCTAAATAATTCAAAGTAATAAATATTAGATGTGTATTAATTTAAAGTGCAATTTAATAGACAAACAATCCTTACAGATCATTCAAAATATAAATTTTATTAATATCAAATATTTTTATTACTTTCTGATAGAGACATCTATCCGGTGACCAAATCGCTGGCATTTTCTTTAGTCATCAAATCAGTATTGCCACGTTGGGCAATGCTGCTAGCGTTTTGGGCCTCTTGCCGTCCCAAAGTGGTGTGAATTAAATATTGTAGGTAATTAGAGATATATATTTATTTATTTTATTTTCTTAATATTGTACATAGTTAAAAAAATATTTTCTAGTTTTATGTAATAATAAATGTTTTTATAATAAATTATAGCTTTTAAGTTACATCACAAATTTTAATTGGATTTTTTTTTGAAATATTAAAATGGGATACTTATTTTGTATTAATATATTCTAGATGATTTTTTTTTTGTAATTTCGTCCTCTGACGAAATAGTTGTTCTCTAACAACTTTTGACGAACTCATTAAAAAATAATGAACCTCTAGTTTATAACCAATTAATTAACCTAATTCGCCACACAACGGTTCTCCTCTTTGATTATTTACGAGTCGGCTCTGTCGGGGTGGGCTGCAGTCATTATAATTTATAGTACGTCGTCATAACTTTCCATTTTAAAAAATAAGACGCGGCTGTGTTTATTATGATATCGCAATAAATTTTACAATAATTTTTTTTATTTATATAAATAAAATATTTTTAGGTGTGATCCAGAAATGCCTACATGCCTATTTTGTATCAAGTTCGCGAGTTTAGACCACGATCACGTCGGGGTCACCAGTTATAGGATAGAGATAATTATGACCCCTGATGAAGTTGATGTTAACGTTATCAGTTATGGGGTCGAAGAATGGCAGCAGTGGCAGTATCGAAAAAGGGAAGATCTTCCGACCAGACGGGTGTTATGTCTGGCGGGGCCTGCCACCGCCCTGACGTTTGATGTCGGGACGTTGTATATACGCTAAGTCGCTATTAAACTTCACGCGCGTGATTCAGACTTCCATATTATACCGTCACCTTTAGAACTGCGCCATCTGTTGAGGATGTGTGGTATGTAGTGAAGTAGATCGCCACAGACCCACTAAATTGGATTTTTTTTAGTATTTCAATAATAATATTTTTAACCATCTTTTCTCTTAAAATTAAACTACTTAAACCTGTTTTATATATTAAATTATATGGTCCATTGTCAATAATTTTAAAGTCAACGTTTTCAACGATTGAAATGTACCTATGAAAATCTTGTCAACAACATTTAAATGCCCACTTCTATGTGGGCAGTTGTGGTAAAACAGTGAGTCAATAGCGATAGTAATGGAGATCGTGGAGCCTTACAAGGGCAATGTCTGCCTGCTGTCGGCCAGCAGACTCAGATTCAATAGCTGGTGTCTTATCTTAATGCCTCCAATGGGGCAAGGCAAATGCCTCGACACTTCGACCCTATGGAATCTTTTGTACTGCATCAGTTGTACTCCGACGAAGTCCAGTCAGTCAAAAAAAAAGACAGACAGAGTCAGTCAAGTCAGCAATAGGCCAGATACGGCCCTAACATTGAACAGCCGATAGTCCTCTGGGTAGGGATACTCCAGCCCTAGAAGATTCGGCAGGGTTATTAGAAACCCGACTTATTTCTGGCAAGACGTCAAGTTTCCTATACAGGGTGTAAAAGTATATCTATACTATATATACTATTATAAAATTGTTAAATGTCAAATTTTCAAAAATCAAAGATATTTAAAAACAAACTACTCGGATCGACCAATTAAGGGCTTTCTAAAACCAAATCTGTCGATGTTTGTTTGTTTGTTTGTTCGAGCTTCACCCAAAAACTAGGGGATAGATTTTTCTAAAAGAATTACAGTATTAATATTTAAATAAAATAATACTGGTACTTATATAGATAAATAATAGTAACTCCGGCGCTGGTAAATCTATTTGTGCTCTTCACACGAAGTTGGCCCTACTAGAATTCGAATTAGGCATTCATTGACCCAGATAGCAGGGTCAATTCGAGTATCAACTACGCCAATCAGCCGTCGAGCTAATTGCACTTATATCATTTGATTCTATGGGTACGTTCATTTAACGCAGTGCGGAAAGTTGACACGTGATGTTATGTCGAGGAAAAGAGAATCACCACTGAGATGGTGAGAAATTAAGTAAAACGAAGTAGATCATGCTAATATATGTCTGCCATTAACCCACACTTGTCAGTGTGATAAATACGTCACTATATAAATATAACGTTGTTGTTGGTTTCGTTAATATGACAAATCTTTATGCAATCAATTTATAAAACTATCAATCATAATTAGCCTCAATATCAAAATCCGTTTTATTTTAAATTATATTAACGTGAGCGTGACAAGTTATGAAATTGTTTCGACTCATTTGTGATGCCCTCTGGGAATTATTAATAGTTAATATGTCCAACTGTTATCGATAATAAAACTAAGTAGTCAAACTGCAATAAAAGTTCAGGTCTATATATAATATTTTTTTTCTATTTTCTTCTAGATAATGACAATTTATCTTCAATTGCATGTCGGCACGCTTATCAACAAAGTATTAGTTAGACTTAGCTTCTGAAAAACTGGTGAATATTGTACTGAAATTTGCCAGCGCTGTCAATTAGAGACGAGTTTTGGATTCAGTATTCTTTTCTTCAATAATGCTTCAGAAACTGGAAAGAATTTCTCACCGTTGACAATTTAATAACAGACTTGAACTCGAATATATTGATAGTCTTGAAGAAATTCGATATAACTCTAATCTATGTTTATTATAATAAATTCTGATCTCATTTACACAAACAAGACGATATTCCGGACTTTACCGAAATTAGAATTCGTTTAAATCGACTTTCCATTTTCACAAAAGGATCACGGTATTAAGCACCAATAAAGCTATAATAATAAAAGTTTTATTCAAACCTAATATTTACGTAAGATCCGAGGGTCCCAGAGGAGATCGGAACTTAACAACCGACAGGTTTAATTAGGGAACGGAGCTAATTCCCAAGTTTTGATGAATGCGATTTCACGGATACCAGCCCCGTTTCAACCTCTGCGGGAGTACCATAATTTGAAATTTTGATTTAAAGCCTTGTTCGGTTAATTGGTGTTAATGGTGTCTACTCTGGTTTTGCATGTCGCCACTCGGGTGCTTATTACATTGAAACCATTGTGTAATAAACATCAGTTTGTAGGAGTGAGTGTGCATGATATGCATGAGTATGCAAAGTTGTCATTATCAACTTCCATGACAGAAAGGTGAAAACTACCAAAATCTTCACTCTCGCCAGATACAGAAGACATCACAGTAGATGCTCTCGATCACTTTAATATCGAAGAATACTTTTTCTTAGGTCAGTGACGATAAATAGATTTGTCATCTTGACACGGCTTGATCTTTGTTTTAGTAGTTGCCGTTAAAGTACGAGAGCTAAAGTAAAAGTGGTTCATAGGCTTTTATATAAATCTATGATTGTTTCGGGATTTCTCATGTAGCGGAAAATCGACATTCACGGGCGGAGCCGCGGTCAAGAGCCAATGTTACATATTTTGTATTCACAATTTTATTATACATCATATTTAGTGATAGTTACGAGCATTTAATATTATTATTTCAGTTTCCGCAATAATATGAATGCCTCATCTCTTCGCACAGTAAAACAAACTCGACTCTGAATGCAATATTTGACGGCAGCGGAAAATATAATAAATTATTTCTCCTTTTAACGTTTCGTGCACTTCATTGCGACAAACGAGTTCGTTATTTGAACGAGTGGCTGAGTCGCAGGATTTGACGGGGACACGATTTAGTTTCTACTGGATTTTTTCGAAATGCTGACTTCGCTTTGATTATAAAAAAAAATCCGTTAGGAGGTAGACAGGTGAGTAATAAAGGTGATTGAAAATAATTTTATTCATTATTATTAACATTAATGAAGTATATTTTTTCAATTGTTCATATTAATAAATTTATATAATAATAGTTGAGTAATAATAAGTATTTAGTGTTTTTAACTGTTAGGAAAGTCTGGATTCTGAATAGGTAGATTACATAGCCTATGAGTGTAAACGCTTTGTTTTCTGAATAATGACAAAAGTAATATTTATCGAATATTTAAGATAAAATGACTAATGATTGGAAATGGGAAACACACTGAGTCTCACGCCGGTATCTCATAAGGGTAGGCAGAGACCACAGTTTGCCCCCATACTACGATCCTGACACATCTCTCTCGCCTCATCCACATCCATGCATCTTTTCATAGACTTCGATTAAAGATGCTATGAAATTGACCTTATTGAAATAAGTTGTTGATATGATCAAGGTAAGTTTTCCTGGGCGCCCTCTTCCGACACTTCCACTCACATTTGCCCGGTACATTCGTTTCGTCAATCGAATCTCACTCATTCTTTCTAAATGACCAAACCATTGGAGCAATCCTTCCTTGATCCTTGTCACCACATCATACTTTAACTTACACCGATCCTTTATTACGCTATTCCTCAATCGATCAATTATCATATATAGTTATTTAGGAAATATTAATATTAATATAATTATATTCTGGAAAATTTTACAAAGAAAAGATTATGATCTCTCATTGACTATATTAAAGAGTTAAGGAAACCGATCCGCGAAGATGCAAAGCTTTAGCACAAACATTTATTAAATGATGTTAGAGCTTTGGTGAACAAGTTCATCGGAATTGGCGTAACGGCCTTACCTTCAACCGTCAAATGGCGATGCTCCGGGCATATTCCGTTTAGTAATCAGTATCCTGGAACTCAGGCGTTTTGAATTACCACACGTTTAGATTATAATCAAAATAATAATAATGGTAATATCCTGGAGATTTTCACACACATTGATCTAGTTCCAAAGTAAGATTATCTGTATCTTTGGCTACTGGACAACGATATACATACTTATATAGGTAAATACAATATATAAATAGATAAATACGTCTATGACTCGGATACAAACATTTGTACTAATCACACAAAATATGTCTCTACCAGGATTCGAACCCGAGGCTCACTGGTACAGAAAGCAGGGTCACTGCTACTGTACCAATCAGTCGACATCATACTGAAGGTGGTTTTCTACAAAACAATCTAAAAGACTCGTAAATAGTAATATTTGGTGTATCCAAAATAATTTGTACATCTTTTTTACGAATTTTAAGCCAGTACTTGACTACAATCCCACCCGATGGTAAGTGGCGATGTAAGTTGGAGTGATAAAACGTGCTAGCTTGATAAAAACGTATTCCCTCTTATCTTAAAGACCTACATTATAATCGGACGGAAATACTGACGCAGAAAGACTATTCCAGTCTTTGGTTGCACGTATTATGAACATAGGAGCAAATCGCTTCGTACGCGTGGACGGATAGCAGGGATAAAGCTTCACGTAGTCCGATGGTGTAAGGAGGAAGGAGAAATTAAATAGTATAACTCCTGCGCACACTCAAAAATGTATGTATCCTGTAGAAGACTGAAGGCTGGCTACCCTGCGCCTGCGCTCAAGGCTTTGCAGATTGGTCTCAACCAGTGAAGTTATGTATTAACTTAGCCTCTTTTGTACCACCGTTTCTTTTTCTTTCCAATACAAGACCCAGGTTAACCGAGCCCCTCTCGTTTCGTTGGCATTAAGATCCAGAAAATTACATGCAGTCCATTGTTACAACAGTTCTGTCCATATCATTTTCCCGTGACAGATATTCCCTTGATAAATAAATTGTATCATGACTAATGTTCCTATAATTGTGTTTACGAGGCGCACACCGGATGAATGAGTGGCGCTATTCTATTAGTGATTAGACACCAGCCGTTATATACAGGAAGCGTTTTATGGGACAAGACGTTATTCGTAAAAAAATACATTAATCAACAGCAGGTGTGTTTATAATTTAATATAAAATTATATATCTATATCTTAACACTTTTGAACCTTAAAATGACCGCGTCGTGGTTCGCCACCCGACACGTCACGATTCCCGCGGGGGCGAAAGGCGGGCTACGAATAGCCACCTTGCTCGTAGCAAGTGGAAAGAAATGGTCTCTGCCTACCCCAATTCTTCGATAGTATAGTGGTCAGTATATCAGCCTGTAACGCGGGAGACCAGGGTTCGATTCCCCGCCGGAGAGCCAGGGAAAAGGGCGTGAGTGTATTTATGTATGTATGTATATCTATATCTATAATAAAATTGTTATTATTATTATAAAGTTGATATTATTATTATAAAACTTGATATTATTTTTATAAAATTGATAATATATTATATCTATTATAAAATTATTAAATGCCAATTTTGTAAAACAAAGTTATTAAGAAAAATCTACTCAGATCGACTAATTAATTAGTTCCTTAAGGACTTCTGAATCCACCTTCGTCGATGTTGGTTTGATCGAACTTCACCCAAAAACTAGCAAGTAGATTTTAGTAAAACTATCACAGTTTTAAACGTACTATTCCGACTTAAATATTGTAGCATATTTCATCAAAATCGGCTTAGTAGAATTGAAGATACAAATTAATCCCTGTTTATTAGCCGCCGTTAAGGTACGGGAGCTCAAGTAAAAGTTGTTTTCGAAACTATCACCATTTCCACCATTCGGGATTTCCCAGGTAGCGAAAAACCGAAATTCAAGCGGGCGGAGCCGTGAGCAAAAATCAAGTGGAATTATATAGCTATTCTATCTATCTATACTATTATAAAATTTTTAAATGTCAAATTTTCAAAAATCAAAGATAATTAAAAACAAACTACTCGGATCGACTGATTAAGTGCTTCTGAAACCGAATCCGTTGTTTGTTCGGGCTTCACGTTTCGGGTAGATTAGGATTAAACTATNNNNAAGTCAAAGTCAAAATTTTTTTATTCATGTAAACCCAACAGGTACTTATGAATAGTCAAGAATCTACCACATACAGTCTTAAAGGTACTATTCCGATTTAATTAATGCAGCATTTTTCATTAAAATTGGGCCAGTAGAATTGAAGATACAGCTTGATCCCTGTTTTAGTAGCCGCCGCTTAGGTACGATAGGTCAAGTAAAAGTCGTTAATAGCTTTTTATATAAATCCGTGATTGTGTCGGGATTTCCAATCATACATATATACAATTCTATACAATACCATTACCATAAACATTAACCTCTATTACTATAATATCGAACAGTTTTAATCACCTAAAACACCAAAAGATCTGATTAAAACATTTATCTCGCTGTTCAAAAGCGTTCAGGTTTTCATTCACCGTATTTTAAACTGTGACATTTTCCTTTAATAGTTCGCCCTAACGATCTCTGGGTATATAAAAGATAAGATAATACCATCTATCGACACTGAAAGCGGAAAATTTCCACAGTATTTGATCGTCGAGGCGTGGAGCGAGGTCCAAAAGGATTTTTAAAATTCTCATTCTGATCTCTATACTTACAGACCATTAAGTGTTATCGTTCATATGTGAGCTCTATGATCGTTAATACCATTATTTTCTTTCATGTCGATGGAAATCTGATTACAGGTTCCTGCTACATCGATTTCATCCTGAGCAACGCTCATGGGTTGTACCTGTGTAAAGGTTTCGGAGCATTCGCGGCATAAGTAATGTGAGCTAAGATCTGTGGAATGATGCCACAGATAAGGATACACATAAGCATACACACGTAATGATACCACACATAACGATAACACACGTGATGATACCACATTTAATGATACACACGTAATGATACATACGTAACGATACTACTAGTAATGATACCACAAGTAATGATACCACACATAACGATAAACACGTAATGACACTCTTTATTATACACCAATTAATAACTAATTCTTTACACAACTTTTTTTGATACCACACGTACTTAATGATACCGCACATAATGATAACATACTAATGACATCATACATAATGATACCATACATATTCGCACTGTGGTTTTGCATCACTTATAAAGCTCCCAAAGAACAGGTGTCTTTAATTTTCATGATCAAGGCTTAGAGCAAATTAATGACTCCAGATATGGCTTTGGAGGTCGTATTTAGGAGGAACTGCTTCGCAACTTACATCTGCAATACACTTGAGTTGTGGTGGCTTTTAAGTCGTTAAGGAACGAATTTGTAAAATAATGTACCGTGTCGTGGGTTTGTTTGAATTTTGGACATAGGATTATTTTGATTTTCTTTTGGGAATTGTTTTCGAATACATAGTCATATACCTATGAGTACATATATATACTGTAACGGATTTTTCCATTTCCGGAGCACTAATAACATCGCTTTTGGTTGACGTGGGCTGGCGTTATTTGTAAGCGAAACAACACTCCGGTGAATGTGAAGAGCCCTTTCGTCTCGTGCTTGAACTTGCGCCACTCTAACCTTGTCCCTTGTTACAGTTTAAATAAACAAAGACATGCGTTTCGATATAATTTATCTATAAGTTCAGACTTATAAAAATCTGCAATTATAATTAGTATTGGATTATTTTTATATTTCATTATATTATTTTAATAAATTTTAATTAAGTGCTAACTGAAATTTGCCGCATTTCATTTCACCGTCATATTGGGTGATGAAGATGATAATAATAATTCATAGTCTATTCTTGTGATTGGACTTCTATTTGCGTTGTCAATAGAAGAGGAGTATAAACATATAGGACTTTAGGTCTTTCTGAATTTGTGGTCCTTGTAGGAGTTAGTCTGGTAGTAAAAACTACTCTTAACTTTCATCTACGACATTGTCATGTGGTATGAAGGAAGCTTACATATTACATTAACAAAGTATCCTTTCAAAGGCACTAGGTGTGATTTTAATGTAATCCGAGATTGATGTAAATTTAGCTGCAACATAATAAAATTTAAGCTCTCCCTATCTCTTCCTAATACTAAACGCCAAAATGAGATAGCAAAATTTTTGGCGCTGTCAGTTTTATTAAGACATGTCAAAATTAAGTACTACATACAAATTCAGACGTGACCTCGGAACGTGACAATTAAAGATACGTGGACACGCAACATTTTCTGTACCTTTTGAAAGAAATGTAGATTTGTACTCGCTAAAAATGTTTGCTATCTCGTTTTAGTGTTTAGCATTAGAAAAAGAGGAGAGCCGGAATTTAAGTTGTGTCACATCAGAATTGACAGTACTGTTATACAAACAAACGGCTAAATCTCAAAATTACGTGCAACCTAGAAGCAGGTCGTTGTGACTTGAGCAAATTCAAGTGATATGTACGTATATGTGCAATTTGTCCAATTATGTACAGCCGTATTACGTGAAACGAGGTCTAGTCACGGCATGCAATCACGCAATGGCTTGGTGTTTGGAGAAAGGACTGTAGAAGATGATTTTTTATGTGCAAATGATAGTATAGACAGGAGCATAACTTAATCTTAACCATTCTTAAATGTTTTTGATGAATGGATAACATTTAAAAAAAGTTGTGAATAGAGCTCAAATACTATAAATACAGTGTTTTCTGCTGAAATATTATTAATATTTATTTTGTTCTTGGTCAAATTTAAATATGAAATCTTCAGAATTATATTAAAAGTTAACGGTCAGGGAGTACTTAGTCTTTTAGCCTGTCCGGCAAATAGACTTAAGTATACGGGTAAGCGACCCCGGCCTCCTGAGCTACTACTGTCTCTCACTACTCCTTCCGAGATATTAGTATCCTATATTCTATAATCCTATTCCAAAATTCCTTGCTCAATATACCTTTCCTACCTCATCCTTTTTCCTTTCCTCTCTATTAATTCGCAGAAACGCAATGAGGAACTTAAACATTTTTAACCTTATAAAATGGCGGCGTCGTGGTTCGCCACCTGACACGTCTTGTTGCCCGCGGAGGCGACATGTGGACTGCGGATAGCCACTCTGCTATATTAAACGATCGTAGCAGGTGGAAAGAAGTGGTCTCTGCCTACCCTTAAGGGATATCGGCGTGAGTGTATGTATGTATGTTAAAAGTTAAGCAGAATACGCGTTAACTATGTCCATAGTATTAAGCGTACTAATGTAACGGTAGTTTAAGATGACTTATAAGATAGCGGCGTCGTGGTTCGCCACCCGACACGTCTCATTGCCTGCGGAGGCGAAATGTGGGCTGTGGATAGCCACTTTGCTACACCAAACGATCGTAGCAGGTGGAAGGAAGTGGTCTCTACCTACCCCAATGGGAAACAAGCGTGACTGTATGTACATATGTATGTAGTATGTACTGTGGTCTCTGCCTACCCTTATGAGATATCGGGGTGAGTGTATGTATGTATGTATGTATGTAAAAAAAACTACAGTGACTATCACTGTACAATCTGTTCGGTTATTACTCGAGCAATTATTTCTGAATATCAAAATTGATTGCATGCAAAACTATGTTTAACAGATTAGGAACCAATAGCTCGGCGAGCTTAAATTATAATTACATCCATCTCGGTTGTATGCCGCGAGCCGTTTACAACAGAGCGTGTCGCTTAATTTCACCGGCTTTTAATTGAAACACGCACAGCGTACGAGGCCTGCATTTTTAATGTTATAAACAACCAAACTCGACTTTTTCGAGAACAATAAAACCTTTTTGATGTTAATACTTTTTGCAAGTATTACCATTTATACGTATAAATGGCAGTAATTTTTCGTCCAGAATTTAGGTAAATTGAATACTTATTTCTAGAATAGGTATACGTAAATCTAGAATGAGCAATAACAACCAAAATTCAGGAGTAGCATGCGTTTACATATATGTAGCGATTTACTTTTATTTATTTATTTACACTTTACACATTATATATATAAAGGCGGACGTAATGCCGAGGGCATTCTCTACCAGTCAACCTTTGGGTAGTGCACAGACAATGATGTAGATGCAGCAATAAAATTATTCTAAGGTAGATGAAAATATAATAAGTATATTTTAATACTAGGAATCTCCGATAGGTGGCGGTATTTTCAAATGTGGACACAATCGAAGAAGCTGCATCACGGTGAAAAAAGAGTCATAGCAAAATTATACAATAAAGGCGGCAGCAGGCCCCGCCAGACACGTCACCTGTTTTTAAAGCTTTTTCAGATTCTACCAATCCCGAAATATCGGCAACTGCGACATTGAACATCAGATAATTTTCTAAGGAGTTATTTTAATGGCACGTCGTGCACTAGATGCGGCGCGCGCCGTCGGCACGGGCGCACGCATTGCAAAAAATTTTTCAACAGGTAACTGACAATTTTGGACGCGTACTTTTATCAGGCTCCGCCACGAAAAGCTGATGTGTATTCATTATCATCATCATTTCAGCCCGTAGTTGTCCACTGCTGAACAAGGCCTCTCCAATCAAATTCCAGTGCGACCGGTCTATACCCATCTGCATCCAGCGAGACCCAGCGATCCTCACCAGGTCGTCGGTCCATCTCGTAGGTGGCCGTCCCACACTGCGCTTGCTAGTACGTGGTCTCCATTCCTTATTGCCCCATCGGCAAACCGATCTTCGCGCTATGTGGCCTGCCCATTGCCACTTCAGCTTGCTAATCCTACGGGTATGTCAG
>WUAW01024911.1:3041-15380 GCA_017165845.1 Thaumetopoea pityocampa
TCTATACATATATAATAACTTGTTCTGATTGACTGACGGGTTCATCAACGCATAGCCTAAATCGCTTGCAAACCTACAAATTTGAAATTTTGGCAGTTAATGCCTTTTATGTTGAAAGCATCCAATAAGAAATTATCTTTGGAAATTTCATCCCTGAGGGGGAAAAATAAGCGATAAACGGTTCTGTAGAAATCCGTCATTTTCAAAGCAAGAAGCACTTCTGTTTAGAAATAAATGTATGCGTATATTGCCGATTTTCAAATATTTTCCGCAAAGAGGGTGAATTAACTTTTAGTCTTTTAGTATAAGGGAACACCGCAAATGTCGTTTATAAAGAGTATTTAAAAATAAAGATTTAAAACTAAGCACTCGAGTGAAGCTGCGGGGAATAGCTAGTATGTGTTATAATTAAAAAACAAAATGTCAAGCATCATTTTATCAAATCAATCAAGAGGCTTTCCATCGAACGACCCCTGTCTCTTTAATGACAAAATTCTTTATCTCCACTACTCATTACTCTCTTCAAGTTGACCCATCTACCTGGGTGTCTACTACTTCAAATAGTTCCACATTGAATTTCTTTTCCATAGACTAATATATTTTGTTGTCTATGATATATAAAAGATGCTTAAAAATCTAAAATATAACAAAAACTAAATAAAGATTAGGAATGAGTATATATAAATTAGTTAATTAATATAAATAAGACAATAAAAAATACTATGATTTTTAATTGGGAGCGTAAACATAAATTTAAAATTTTCGCACATTTTCAGTCATTCATAGCTTGTGACATAATGTTGTTTGTCGAACAATGAACGGTGCATTGTGAAGAATCCGCGTAGCAAACGACATTTTGATTAAATTGTAATGCCATGTCGGTCAAGTGTTTGTATTTTTTGAATAAAATCGAATAGCGTTGTGGTGAATCGTGCGACGTTAATATGGAATAGAACATATCTACATATCGTGCATAGTGTACGTAGGCAATCAATCGCCTTTGATTTTTCAGTTATGCTTCACAGTAGGGACGCGTAATCGATCTGAAAGTGTTACGGGTGGTCAGGGTGACGTACTGGTATTTTCGTCGGGGTAGTAGTGTTGTTGGGGTTGCGCTATGGCGGTTGCTGAACAGTTTTCGCTTCGGTGGAACGATTTCCATTCGAATTTATCGCAATCTTTCCATGCATTATTGGAATGTGAAGACTTGGTTGATGTGACTCTCGCGGCGGGCGGGCAGTATATTCACGCTCACAAACTAATATTGTCAGTATGCAGCCCCTATTTCAAGGAACTGTTCAAGGTATGTGAATCATGTTATATTAAACAAAATGTTTTAAAAATGTAGGTGTCTATGATAGTTTTTCATTGTTCATGTACAATAACAAGTTTTTATCTATATAGTTCTATCTTTATTTATATGCTTTTCAAATGCTTTGAAATATGTCTTATTATTGATTAGTTTCTGCCTATGACTCCACCCACATGAACTGTTAAAATAACATTAAAATGTGAAATACATCTTAATCCAGGACATAGCCTATTTTGTGTTAAGTTTCATCTAAGTTCGTTCCAGTGCTTTCACAGTATAATTTAGGGTATTACACAGATCTGTCCTTTGATAATTAAAATCAATTATAATTTTAATACCTAATTACAGACATTAATTACATTCTCAAGAATATAATTGAATCTTGTAGGTATCTACTGATTGTTATTCAACATCTTTATGTTCAATATTTATACAACTATAATATTGAAAACCAGTCTGTTGATTCAAGTTCACAACTTGACTAATAATACTAACATTTAATAATTCATACAGGTTTGCCAAATACCATTCTGTTTAGGATAAATGTATAGAATTTTCCAGAAGCCTGTCCTGTACATTTTACTACCAAATATTATAGTTTATTATAAAGAATTTTGATATTTGAATTTAGAATTATTTTTTATTAGTTAATTATGTGTGACAAATTTGGTGCAATTCAAATAATTATCACCATTACTCCCAGTCTATATTTATCCCTACTATAGGGGCATGGACATTGCCTTATAAGGGGGAGGATTAGGCCATAGTCTAGCATACTGGGCTGGAGTAAATTCTGTTCAGACAATATCCATTGTAAAGTATCATAAAGTCTTGTGAAAATATCATAAATTTTTTGGGTTAGTTAAACAATGAAAATAAAGATTTATTTTTTCAGTATATATTAATATTTATCTACACTTTATTATTATTAACAACTTGTTTCAAAAAGGTCAAGTTCATAGCACCCATAATCGATGAATGTGTATGAAAAGTCAATGAAAGTGTATGAAAAGATGTATGGATGTGGATGAGGTGAGAGAGATGAATCAGGATCATAGTATTTGGTAAACTGTAGTGTCTGCCTACCCTTATGAGATACCTACATGAGTATCAGTATGTACTTTACAATTAAATCACATAAGTTCAATTAAAAAAAAAAAGTTTTAAATAAGGCACAGTTAATTTCTAAAGTATGCTTACTACATATAAACTCTTTGTAAATAAAATGGGAAAAATTATATAGAATAAACTAATGAGCTTTCATAGATATAAATCCTGATAGCTTATACTGTCTATTTGTAATTGATGCTAAAATAATTCCTGGCAATGATCATTTTAAGTTTGTAGCTGGGTAGAAAGGCTACAGAAGGATGTGTGCCCTGCTCTCAACACAGGAGTGTGCTTCAGGCATTTTCTGCATGACAAAAAAGGGTTGTTTATAGTAAAACTAGAACATAGATTTTTTTTCTCTTCTTGTTATTTATTTGTTGGCAATATCTGCCTTCATACTCAATCTACTCTACATTGTTGGATAAGCCAATTGACTTCATGTTTTAGTGCACAATATCTAATCAGAAGTTATTAGGAAATTGAGTAAGCTGGCAGCTTTGGTTTAGAGATATCTAGTAATATCTTAATAGGTCCAGAACCAGGCATCCATATGAATGAATACAAAGGCTTTATATGGACATACTAGTTTTTCCTGCAGTTCCACCTGCGTGAATGTCAGCTTACACTATATGAGGAATCACAAAACAGTCATAAATTTACACTCATCCATTTTCATTGATTTACATTCACTCATTTACTTTTGGAGTAAACAAATTAAGGTTGTACGACCATGTCCTGCGACCCATAAAACTATAGCTTTGTATGCTGATGGAACCACCTTGGTCTTCTTCGGAGTACTGTCATTGGCTTCTATCCACTGCTTAGATAATTGTTTTGTCCCTGGTGTGTAAAAATGGATCCATGTTTCATGTACAGTGATGAAACAGTGCAAAAACTCATCTGGGTTTCATTCAAATAGTTGCAAATTAGCCTACAAAAGTGTCACTAACTTTTTTGGTCAATTATTAACAAACATGGCATCCATCTTGCTGAAAGCTTTTTCCTATGGACATGTTCATGTAATATGTTCTCATATATGAACTCGTTCATATGATATGTTTACTGTGTTGGCTATCCCTCTCAACTTCACTCATTGATCTCTCAATACAATATCTTGGATTTTCGTGATCATTTCTGGAGTGACTACCTCAATTAGACATCCTGAGTGAGGAGCCTCTTTCATCCTTTTTCTACCACAATGAAACTCATTAAACCACTTTTGAATCATCTTAAGGGATGGAAAAGATTCACCATAATACTTATCAAGAAATTTTTGGTTCCTTGATGTTTTTTGACTTTTTTTCTTCATGATTATTTTTTCCCCTTATTTTTTGCTTAAAAGTAATGTTTTATCACCACTCTAAATTCACTGTTTTCAATTTAAACAACGAAAGAACCTCTTGTCCTATCTAAATGACTGACAAAGGTACTTCTGCTGTAACAGAACCTAACTAAATTTAGACTCCATATCTTTTTCTAATGCCAAACGCCAAAACGAGATAGCAACAATTTTGCTGCTGTGGGTTTTGTTTAAACACGTCAAAATTAAGAAATTTAGACGTGATCTCAGAATATGTGGACTAAAGATACGTAAAAACGAAAAAAAATTTGTACCTTTTGACAGTAATGTAGGTTGGTACTCCCTAAAATCGTTTGCTATCTCATTTTGGCGTTTGGCATCAGAAAAATATAGGGAGAGTCTAAATTAAGTTAGATTGTGTTATAGCAGAATTTATACCAAAGCAAAAAAGTATGAATTTTGTGTATGTACAAAACAATGACCTGTCCAAATATGTTATAACTTGTATATTAATATTATGGCTCCCATCATTTTTTCCTGAACTATCAATCTGCCACATAGATGATAAAATAAACATAAGGTTGAGTGGGAATGCCATAAAACACTATCACACTCTTAAACAGTTTATAGATAAAGGAGAACTGCTCAGGCGATAGGTACATAATAGGTAACCTATTGTGTGCTTATTACTTGAGCAGTTGATCATATTTGTAGTTATGCTTACTATAGCACTAATAAGCATCTATTATTGATTAATAATGTTGGCTAGTGTGAACATTGATATCTTGCATTCTACTACTTTATACTTTATTACTTATTATTGATATTATTATTGATACTTCATTACTTATTCTACCAAATTGAAATTAATTTTCATAATATATAAGATTTCTTTTAAAAAAGAAATTCATTTGTTTTCTTGCTCTTCGAATTATCTTTAGTATCTTTGTTTTTATGACCATGGAAAAATCGAAATTGCACGTTATTTTCGAATAAGAGTTCTGTTGTGGCATCAACGCAGCAGAAATCGCACACAATGTCAGTGATATTTATGGACCAGGTACTCCATGTAAATTCATGATGCTGTTTTGTTTTGATCACTTCTGGAAATTTTGATTTCAATAATGAAAGTCGATTAAGATGAATTGAAAGCAATAATGGAAGCAGATTAAAAAATCATGTCGGAATTATCAGCAGGATTCAATCTAAGTGATACAATACTTATAAAAGAAGCTCTCAAAAGATTTGAGCACAATAGGAACTCAATAATAGCATTAGAAGCCCTGTTTAGGGATAGAGATAGGGTTATACTATATACTGAACTCGCCATTGTGATTAGTTTTGGCATCATTTGTATGTAGCCTCTGTCACCTGATTTACAGGGGATATAGTCTCATCGCTGATAATTTTGGATGTTGCATTCTGTGGATGGTCATATATGTAGGAACTCTTTTATCCTGGATACACTGGTCATACTTTACACCTATGTTTGTGCAACTAATTACCATAAACTGAGCCAATAAGAAATCCAACTTTTGGCCCAGTTTATGCTAACAGCAAGGCAGGAAAGCCAACATGTTGAGGTCCTTTTGACAAGTCTCTATATATGTAATGTGGCACCAATCAATGATTATTACTGTATGCACTAGATAAATGCGCTCAAGGACAATCCTAAGTTTATATAATAGTAGCATTATAGGAGTAGGTTTATTGTAAGAGATGGATTCTACACTAGGCCATTGAGTTGATATGAACACTCCCAGCCAAAGTTTGAGACCATCTATAAAAATCTTTATCATCTGCGAAATATTTTAAAAGTACATTATGATAAGAACAAACCAGAATATCTGCGTATTTTATTCTTAACTCAAATTCGGCATTATTTTAGCTTTCTTAAACATATTTATTACCTTATTTATCTAACTTAATTAGTCTGATTTAGTGATTTGTATAGTAAAAACATCTTAAAATGCGAAAAGTGCTCGATATTAGGTTCTGCCATAGATGTTTTACATAATGAAGGTAAATTTGAATGTGTGATTGCCTCTTTAATTTGTCGAAAAGTTGTGTTCATAACACAATAACTCAATACAAGGAGACTGGTAGTAATCAAGACCATTCACAATTGGGAAGCCCGAGAGTCACCACTTCTAATGAAGATAGATTCATCTTGGTTACCAGCAAGCGGAATAGACGCCTAACAGCATCAGAAATCAGCGTAGAAGTGAATAAATTTCGATCTAATCCTGTTTAGTTGACTAAAATAAAAAGATGATTGAGAAATGCAAAGTTATTTGGTCCTGTCACCCTTCAAAAATCCTCACTAGAGCCACAAAACAAAAAGAAACTAATGTAGTGAGCCTTTATTCATTGAAATCCGATTGAAGAATATTTTAAGAAGTTCTTTGGGTTGATGAATCCAAGTTTGAAATATTTGGTTTAAAAAGGAGAATTTTTGTTTGAAGTAGGGCTGAGGAAAAAATAATGCAGGAATGTGTCTTGCCTACAGTTAAGCATGATGGTGGTTCAATTATGAACTGTGGATGTTTTTTGGGCCATGGAACTGGAGGTTTGCTATGAATCGAAGGAATCTAATAAAAATTGAGTAGTATAAAATAGTTCTACAGTAAAATGCCTTTCCTTCTTCCTTTAAGATTAATTGGAAGTGGATTTATTTTTCAACAGGATAATAATTCAAAATATAGTTTAAAATTATGCAGGGGCTGTTTAGAACACAAAGAGATAGAAGGGGTGTAAAAACATGGTGTGGGTGGTCCCTTCAGAGCCCCCATCTCAGCCCAATTTAATTTTTATCGGAACAAGTTGAGACATGTGCGCATTTGTAGTCCCTCTTCAGAAGACATGTGGAAAGCTTACAAGAAAACTGAAATAATTTTGTTTTTTCTCTTGATCTATGTGTATTACGGAATAAGTATTTTATTTAATAAATAAATTGCTTGCTGAGTTTGAGCTTCATGTTTTGAGTTTATTTTTCTACTTAGGGTTGTCTCAAACTTTTGGCTAGTAGTGAATGAGCACTGAGGACTACGGAGGGGACTATGCCATCTGCCCAACATAATGTTGGACAGATGGCTAAAATGGGCAAATGGTGACTCGCGATTCCTACACATCATTGGGCTCCTAAAAATAGTCACATGTAAGGATCATCAAGGAAATCGCATTTGAAGAGAGAATAAAGGATGGAGGTGGCACTGAACTTTAAACGGTACAATCACTTGCATCAAAGTCTTGTCATAAACCCTCTACTCCCCATTTATGTTTAACATACTTCCTCGAGCATAATGTTCTCATAACTCCACTTTCAATAGTCAACGAAGGTATGAGATCTTTTTCATCAGATTTTCTTCAGTTACCTTCTTAAAGCAAGCCATTGATGACGAACGTACACTTCCCCCAGGATTTAGGTCCTTGTTTTTTTTTGTCGTTTCCTCATGGCTGAGTAATGTGATCAAAATAAGTGCCCCTTTTGGTCAAAATTCTCAAGAATATGGGCCTTGTGTTTTGCAGATTGCATGTCGCACTGAATGGTATCCAAGGAGGGCATTAGTCTAATGAGCTCTGTATAACAGATATGTTATTTTTATCTACCAGGTGGCCCACTATTATAAATAAGCCCTGCCAACTTGTTCACTCTGTAGATGCATATCACAAAAAGGTGGGTTAGGATAATTAATTATTAAAAAACCCACCATTTTATGCCAGCACCACATAATAAATGTTGCCCCTAAACCAGGGTTTCAGCAGCAGCATATAAGAAAATACTTCTGCATCAGAGTCAATATTATGCTGCGACAGATGTTCCATTGTTGAAGAGTTTGTACGAAAACGCCACTATGTCAGTTCGTATACAAGGCTAGAACTCAAAACCAATCCAATTGCTGCATGGCATAAGACAGGGGGATGAAATTGTTTACAGCTGCGCTGGAAGGTATCTTTAAACTTCTGGATTGGAAGGAACTAGGCATCAATGTTAATAGCGAATGCATCACTTATCTTCGATTTGCCTTTGACATAGAGCTTCTCAACAGATGGGCCTAAATGTGAACATGGAGAAGACTAAAATTATGTTTAATAGGTACCCATGTTCTGTTCCACCCAGTAGCCCTAAAGGCCCTGTTCTCGATGTTATAATATGATGGAATGAACTGGGACTTAACATCCAGTTAGGTAAACCCAACTTCAAGAAAGAGGTCAATCATTGCATTTAACTGGTCAGTGTAAAAAATACCGTAATTCCTTAAGACCAGGTCACTCAATCAGTGCTTATTGTCTCTGATAACCTATGGATCTGAGACATGGCCACTGACTCTAAATCACCCAGCAAGCAATGGAAATGCTGGGAGTTTCCTTGTGAGCTAAAATCTGTAATGAGGCAATCTGCAGAAGAACCACAACCCATATTCTACACAGACATATTTTCTCTACTGATCGAAACAGCCACTTATAACTTCAATTAGGTCCACTTAGCTCATGTCCATCCAATACTGTGAGGAGTGAAAAACTGAAGTATCATTAGGTGAGATATATCAGTGGTACAAGCTGCCCTGCAATTATATCTATTTTTCTCCAGATGAATCCATGTGAGCATCCCATAGTGATCCTGAAGGATGTGGAGCACCATGAACTTCGTCAGCTGTTGCAGTTCATGTACCGTGGTGAGGTGCACGTCCATAGGCATGAACTGTCTGGCTTCTTGCACACGGCCGAACTGCTACAGATCAAGGGACTGACTGGTGGTCGAGAGGTTAGTAAACACAGAGCCTTACTGTCACATTGGCACAGGACAACTGTATTTTTTTTAAATATCTTTGATTTACAAAATTTGACATTTAACAATTTGATAATAGTATCTATACTATTATAAAATTGTTAAATGTCAAATTTTCAAAAATCAAAGATTTAAAAACAAACTACTCAGATCGACTAATTCAGGGCTTCTGAAACCGAATCCGTCGATTTTTGTTTGTTTGTTTGTTCGGGTTTCACGCAAAAACCAATGGGTAGACTTTGATTATACTATTACAGTCTTAAAGGTACTATTCCGACTAAATTAATACGGCATGTTTCATCAAAATCGGTCCAGTAGAATTGAAGATACAGCTTGATCCCTGTTTTAGTAGACGCTGTTAAGGTACGAGAGGTCAAGTAAAAGTGTTTATAGACTTTTTATATAAATCTATGATTGTGTCGGGATTCCCCATGTTGCGGAAAACCGACATTCACGTGGACGGAGCCGCGGGCAAAAGCTAGTAGATGTATAAATGTAAGTAAACACACTGAATTGTTTGAACAAGATTTAAACAGACTCACTGCTTAAAAAAAAATTCAACTTAGTATGTGCTGAGTTGGGTTCACATTTGGTACAACTTTCTTTCTCTTTTTTTCTGTATCTTTGCTTTAGTTGTATCAAGTAAACTTTTTTTCAATGTTTATAACAGCATTTGGTAACAATTACAATTTATATTTAACTAGCTGTTGCCCCGGGTCCACTCGCGTGTACTTCCCCTTTCATACACGTATATTATTTCTTTAAAATTTTTGATAATGAATGGATTCGTCATCATCATCATCCCCAGTCCATATTTGTCCCCACTACAGGGGCACTACCGCGCTGGCCTAGTGCGGATTGGTAGACTTCACGCACCAATACACGTTTCCTCACCAAGCTTTCCATCTCCGTTGATTACAGTGGTGTCTACAGTATAGACCGTACATGAATTAGAATTTACTCAGTGGTACGGGATCGAATCCGCGACCTTTCGATCGTGAGTGGTGTCTAAAACCACTACACCACCAATGTACTGGTATATCTTGGTGTTGTTTTTATTACTCAAAGTACCTATGGAGCCTCAAATAAAAAAAATACAATCTAGCCTAGACTAATAAATTAATAAGTTAAACTTAAATTGCTAAGTAGGTTATTAATTAAGAACGTGTCCATTAGCACTTTTCTTATTGTCCCTATTTAGGGGATAACCTTGTTTATGAGATTATTATGGGTAAGCACTAATTGCACTACACTACACTAAGGTTAACTCAAAGGGTTTAGTCCTGTTAAGTATTCTTATTAAGTCTGTGTTGTTGAGGAGCTGGATAGCCTCAATATTTACGTGATGATGAAGTCTGTTCATTAGTTTCAGCAGCATAATGGATAGATTTCTACAGTTTATTCTTAGTCTACAGTCTAATCTTGCAAAAAAATGAGTTACAAAAACGAATTTAATATTATCCTATAAGGTGTTACCTATGTTAAGAGAACAGTATCATAATTGGTCTAGTAATTTCAGAGAATTGCATTTAACCCTCCCTTCAAGTGTGGCTCAATTGTGGGGCGATATTGCGCAAATTGGCGGATATCGGTGCTTTGATGTCACGTGACTATATACCATCCTTGTTCATTTCCTTATACTTTGTGTAAGTAAGAACAGGAAAGACATGAATGATTGGGGATTTTCTATAGGTATTGGTCAACGCAACCTGAATTTCTAATATATAATACCTTTTAAAGTTGTTCAATTCCCTTTAAGCAGAGGTTCCAAGATTTTTTTCTCATAGACTACTTTCAAAATTTAGCTGGTTCCGGTGGACCCCCTGCAGCTACATTTCTACCATATTACCAAAACTCCTGGACCTCTGGGGGTCCACCTGGACCACTTTGGAAACTAAGGCTTTAGAGTAACTGACTTATATGAATGATCTCATCAACTCCATCAAATTTTCTACCATCCAAGTGTTATCAAATTGGTCAAAATATAAAATTTCTAGGTGCTAGGTCTGAAGAATATGGAATGAGATGAAGCATTGTCTCCCAAACTAGTCTGTAGTTTTTTATGAACTCTTTATGCACTGGCTACTATTAAATTTGAGATTCAAATAAAATAGAATACATCATCATATCAGCTCACGACGTCCCCTGCTGGACATAGGCCTCCTCTAATGATTGACACACCGAGCGGCCGTCCGATCGCCCGCGATCATAATTAGATCATAGAATTAATTTCTATAACTAAATATCAAATATCCGATTCCAAAAACTTTGTACAACTTAGTATATAAATGGATATAATAAGTATACCCACTTAAAAATTCTGTCTTCCTACAGAGGAGCGAGTCTCCGACTGTGCCTGTGGAGGAACAGCCGAAAGTAGCGCCACAACCAGAGCCAGCTGAACAGGTCTCGGATTGGGGTTCTGGGGTTGAAGATACCACTTCATCTGCGGAGATAGCACCAGAACCGGCGGAAACTGTCACCATCAAGGAGGAGGCCGCCCGGAGTCCATTGAAAAGGTATTCTGGGAATGATGGATACTCTGTAGAATAACATCACTATTTTACTGTTCTTCGTTGTTAAATTTTTATGCCCCGTTGTGATTTACAAGCACAGAGTAATTTAAAGGTCGAGGGTTCGATCCCAGTCCCGTACCACTGAGTTATTTTTAATTCATGTTCGGTCTACATTGTATCAATATACTCAATGGAGAAGAAAAACTTCGTGAGGAAATCTGCATACCTACATAGGTGTGTGAAGTCTACCAATCCGCACTAGGCTATCGTGGTAGACTACGGCCTAATCCCCCTACTGATCAGGGAATGACCAAGCCCCTGTAGTGGGGACGAATACGGACTGGGAGAAATAAATGAAATGGAGTAATTGTCAAAGTAATAAACCTTGAAACGCGTTTAAATTCCTTATTCAGCGACACTTAGTGTTGTATTTTTTATTTAATTTAATAATTTTTATATTTTTAATTTCTTTTCATGTCTGAGAGATTATTTTTTCAATGCATAATTACTTATTTCTCTAGCGGATATAAATGTGTATGTGTGTACAAAATTTCAGTGCTATAACCGTTATTGAATAGGAATTTTGAAATTAATAAGGGTACTATCGTTTAAATACAGAATCGTAATGAATAGGGACACATACATTTCTTTCTTCATAATTTCAAAACAAAATCCATCTTGTTCTTACTATCCGTGTTAAGCAAATAATAAATGAATCGAATAAATTTATAATTTTTTTTATAATACACGTTCCTGTTTGGAAGACCGAGTGAGGGACCAATACCATAGCAAAATTTATTAACAGTATTTGTTTAACCATATGAAACGTACCTACTTAATGGTTCAACGACCACAATGATTCAATTCTACACACATATGTACATACTTAAATTCACGCCTTTTTCTCTGGTTGCCTCCCGCGTGACAGGCGGGGAAACTGATCACTATACTACTGAAGTATTTTTATAAGGTTCAAAAGTGTTAAAGTTCCTCACTGCATTCCAACGAGAAGAGTAAGGAATATGGAATTTGGAAAAAGCATAGGATATTACTATCTCGGAAGGAGTAGGATTCAATGCTGTATAATGTTAAGCCGTTTTTAATTGTATCTATCACACAGATTATTAAAGAACACATCGAACAAGAGCAGTCAGAGTATAAAGAAGAAGCCGCGACCAGTCAGGCACAGTCCCACACACCCAGAGAACACCGAGTGCTCATACGACGGGTGAGTGTATATGATATATATATATATATATATATGTATATGTATATGTATATGTATATGTATATGTATATGTATATGTATATG
>WUAW01024917.1:239-24212 GCA_017165845.1 Thaumetopoea pityocampa
CACATACACATACACATACACATACACATACACATACACATACACATATATATATATATATATATATATATGATTATTCCTTGAAATAATTATCCTAAATTAACATTGTTAAAAGGTATAGAGTGATATACAGGCACACAGTTTGATGGTTAAGATGCAACTGGAGGCCCCGCGGTGCGCTCTCAATGGCATCGCGTCATATAAATGATACACTGTATCAATACAAACGAGTTTTAAAAAAATTTTAATGACGAATGGATTTTACAGGTGGTGTCAAGAGCAAAATTCACAGAATGTAATAATATACGTTATTTCACTCTATCATTTTTCTATACTACCTATTATGAAATTGTACAACGACAATGTCTGTACATATATTATACAAAGCTATTTTAAACAATCTGAATCAGGTCAACTAATAAGGACTTCCGAATCCGAAACTATGTTTTGCTTTCTTCGTGTCTGTTTGTACGTTTGTTCGAGCTTCACGCATAAACTATCAGGTAGATCTCAGTCACCCTATTGCAATCTTAAAAGAACTATTCCTATTTACAATAAATACTGCGGCATATTTTATCACAATTGGTCAAGTAGAACTGAAGATGAGCCTAATCTCTGTTTTAATAGTCGACATTATTGTATGAGACATCAAATAAAAGTTGTTCTCGAACTTATTTGTAAATCCAGAGCTGTCTTAAGCATATCCCGCGCAGGGTTCGAAAGTCAGCTCTGCTCGCGTGGTCTCATTGTAGTAGGTACCCATCGAAATTTATGGGGGTCGGCTTGCGCCCCCCAGGACTCTGCACCCGGGAGCGCCGCACCCTTTGAACCCCCGGGTAAAGACGGCCCTGTGCAAACCTACAATTATTTCGAGATTTTGCATTTAGCGCGAAAACGGGGAAAATTCAAGCGGGCGGAGACGCGAGCGGAACCTAGTAATACATAGAATGTCACAATAACATTCAAGGTCGGATCATTTACTCAACAGTTATACGAAAATGGACACCGGACATTGAATAGATCAGTATACTGAACACTCATTAGATGAACATCATTCTAATTTTATCAACAGTTAAGTAGCATAACAGGTTTTTATTACTTAATATGCATAATGAGTCAAGTTAAACCACCCACTCAAAACTATTACAAGTACCATCGTTAAGTCTCCCTGGTCAAAATGATACAAACATGATAATTATTATAAATTAGCTTTTGTCCGCGGTTCCGCCCGCGTGAATGTCGGTTTTCTGCTACATGAGAAATCCCGACACAATTATAGATTTATATAAGAAGCTGAGAACCACTCTTACTTGACCTCTCGTACCTGAATAGCGGCTACTAAAATCGGTCCAGTAGAAAATGAAGATACAGCTTGAACCCAATTTTAGTAGCCTCCATTAAGGTACGTACTATTCCCACTGAGCTATTGCGGCACCATCAAAATCGGTACAGTAGATTTGTAGATACAGCTTGATCCCTGTTTTAGTAGCCGCCGTTAAGGTGCAAGAGGTCAATATAAATCTACTATCTATGATTGCGTTGGGATTTCCCATGTAGCGGAAAACCAACAATCACGCGAGCGGAGCCGCGGGCAAAAACCTAGTGTAAAACATAAAATTTGTGTGGAGTAGTTATCGCGACATCTTTTTCGGAAAAGAAATATCTGTCAACATATTCTACGTCGCAATTCAGGAGCTACTGATAAACGGCCTTATAATTAATCTACCGCGCAGCACATTTCTACATATGTATATCAGCGAAGCCCATATTTGCGAGAATTGTGCGCATACCTATATTTATCACTAGCTGTTGGCCGCTGCTCCGGTTGGACTACTCGTAACCACTACGCGAGAACCCTCCCGGGTTCTCGTGTATTTCTTCGTAATCGTATCACTTTCCGAGTTGCTGGACAAACATTTTGATAGCTCCGCTAATATGCATGATATAATTTATAGCCTATAGCAATCTATATATCATTATAAAATAGTTAAATATCAATTTTTTTGTAAAACAAAGATATTTAAGAAAAGAATTACTCAAATTGACTAATAAGGGCTTCTGTCCATCGATGTTTGTTTGTTTGTTTGTTCGAGCTTCATGCAAAAACCAGTAGGTAGATTTTGATCAAACAGTTATTGTCTTAAAGGTCTACTGGACCAATTTTGATGAAATATGCAGCAGTATTTAAGTCGGAATAGTACTTAAATACTGCTGCATATTTCATCAAAATTGGTCCAGTAGAATTGAAGATACAGCTTGATCTCTGTTTTAGTAGCCCCCGTTAAGGTACGAGAGATCAAGTAAGAGGGTTCTTAGGTTTTTTTATATAAATGATTGCGTCTGGATTTTCCATGAAGCGGAAAATAGAAATTCACGCGGGCAAAGCCGCGGGAAAAAGCTATTCAGTAATAATGTAGCTTTAACCAGTGAATTTTTTTAAATTAGATCATTGGTTTTCGGAGATTATCCTTACGTACAAACTTACAAACACAAACTTTACCGCTTTCTAATATTAGTACAGATAAAGACACATGGGGCATGAACCTTACCCTAACGAGGGCCCGGCCCTAATTGCGAGTACTCAGTGGGCACCATATATTAGTGTACTGAAATATATTTTTGACTGATAAGTCAATTGATATATGACAATAAATATATATAAATGACATATAAATTTGATAAAGTTCGTAGCATCCTTAATCGACGAAAATGTACGAAAAGATGGATGTGGATGACGAGCGAGATGTGTCAGGATCGTAGCATGTGGCAAACTGCGGTCTCTGCCTACCCTTATCGGATACCGACGTGAGTGTATCTACGTATGTATAAATATAAATTGATAAATTACAGTTGATTTTAATTTGTTGACATTTTTTTTCTGTTTGATAATTTTTTTTTAATAATATATTTTTTCTTTTTTTTTAATAATAATTGAAATAAATTTGTATACCAGATTGATAAAATAGCGTATTATATATTAATTTAAGACCTTTATAGATTTTTTTTCGTAATAAGAGATTGGGCTACATCTACAATACAACACAGTGTCTCGTCATTATCAAGTCAAAATGAGTTTTACACTATGAAATATTATAAATGCGAATGTGAGTTTGTTTATTACGCTCTCACGCCTTAACAACTCAATCGATCATCATGAAATTTTGTACGCATATTGTCAGGGATACAGAGAGAGAAAGAGGGTACCTTTTATGACGAAAGGATTTTTTTCCGAGGGATAGAAATAATATTATAGTTTTAGAAATAATTCTATTTTCAACGGTCTCTGACATGTGTTTAAAGACATCGAAGCGAGCGAAGTCGCAGGTAAAAGCCGATATACTATAAAAGGTCATTATATTGTTCAAACATAAATCTAGTACTTTCAATATCATGAGATATCAAACTGAAATTTAATATTGCCGACAGTATTGGAGTATATAAAACGCATATTCCAATTTAAAGCAACATACGAGCCGTACCGATTCACTTGGCGGTAGAAGCAATATTTTCATAAATTTAATAATACGTTCCCGCAATACGAATCAAGCATGAGTTCACGGTTGATTTCACAGGTTGATTTCAAAATATCATATAGACGACAAAATACTATGGAAACTAGTTATGGTACAGGATCCCCTCGTGGCGCGAGTCCTACGCGCACGTGATCTTCCTCATGGGTTAATGGTTGTTCAGTTAATGCACGTGGCCGTTAATGTGTTTGGCTGATGGCGCGTTAGTTTAGATATGTTATCGCGTCGCACCAAATACACCAAGACTTGAGCAACTGGACAAATAACGCGCGTGCACGAACATTTCTACGACATAAGATGGCTTAACTGTATTGTTTTTTTTTATATCACGATTATAGCAAAAAGGTTACGTCCCGCCTGATGGTAAGCGGTCACCGCAACCTACGCCCGCATTATCGGGACATATCGCAACGCGCGTCTGATAACACGCGCGTTGACGACCCTTTAGAAATTTATTTACTCCCCTCTTGAAGAACCCCACACTGTAATTCTTCGGGAAAATCTCAGCAGGGAGCTCCTTCCACAATCGGAGCGTTCGCGGGAGGAAATTCCTCTGAAACCGCACCGTACGCGACCATTGAGGTTCCAATGTCTGAGGATGAACTCCCTGCCGATGGCGAGCGGTGCGATGGTAGAAAGTGGCTGTGGACATCATGTCAAACAACTCCTCGAGACACAAGCCGCTGTACAAGCGGTAGAACACAAATATGGAGGCGAAATCTCTCCTTAAGCTTAAAGATTCGATACCGCTTGTGAGTTTGGCATCGCCGACTCAAAAAATATGCTCAGTCTTGCATGCAAAACTGGTAGAAAGATAAGATATCGAGAATGGGGATAGGCTATGAATTATTGTAACCACCGTCACGCAGTGAAGCCGCGGGATTTAGTTAGTCCTATATAAACACTGATCAGTACTTTGTCACGTGATAAGAACTTACTTCGATCAGTAGCGATCAGGTCTCGCGAGGCTTGCGAGACTCTTGCAGTAAGTGCAAGACTGGGTATGCAAGAACAATACCAATACTAAAACCTAATTTATCGGTGCAATATCAAGACTGAGTGAGTCTCGTCACAATCTTGCATAAGGCAACACTACATAACAGCTCAACCAGGATCAGAAACAGGACAAGAAAACAAAAATACTAATTTTGTTCTATTATAACAATATTCTCACGAGTCGATTGGATCCAATGAGCGAAATGTTTACGTTCATAGCAAGGGATAAGCTGCGGCGTTAACTTCGTCATCATCATGCCAGCACACAGACGTCCACTGCTGGACATAGGCCTCCTCTAATGATCGCCACACCGAGAGATTATAAGCTCCCTGTATCCACCGATTGCCCGCGACCACCAGGTCATCGGTCCACCTAGTCGGGGGTCTACCCGCACTACGCTTCGGGAAGCGGTAGACCCCCGAAAGCGCTTCGGGGTCGCTGCTCCAGCACTTTAAAACCCCAATGTCCATCGGTTCCGCGAGCTATGTGCCCCGCCCACTGTCACTTCAGCTTTGCAATTCTTTAAACCACGTCGCTCGGCGACGCTAGTTCTCCTGCGGAATATCTCAATACGGATCCTAACTCGCAAGGAAATTCCGAGCATAGCTCTTTCCATTGCCCGCTACGTGAACTTAAGTTTTCTTATGAGGCCCATAGTCAGGGGAAAGGTGTGACTGTATGTATGTATTTGAAGAAATTACCTACATCATCAGGCACGGCCATGAGGGGTTCGCTATCTTCCTGGAAATCCATGTTCTATGTCCACATGAACACTGTCACACGACAGCATGTCCGTACTGAACTTCACACCTCAGTGTACCTAATACGCACTACCCGATAAACCTTATCAGCACTTACCACAAGATAAGAGGCTTTGTTTTTATTATATTTATTTATTATGTCTCGCCTAGGTAATCGAGCAATTTCTATAAAAACTAATACATAGTCACATCCTTTTCCCGTTGGGGTAGGCAGAGACCACTTCTTTCCACTTACGATCCTGACATATATCTTTCGCTTCTTCTACATTCATCAACGCTTTCATACATGCTCGTCGGTTGTGGGTACTCGTAACCTGGCCTTTCTTCAACACGACTTCGATTTGGTCGAGATATGTTCGCCTGGGTCGACCCCTACCGATTTGCCCATTCAAACTCGTCTCACAATCACAATAACACATACATCTTAGGTATTTGTTTGTTATATTGCCATAAGGCATTAGTAATGGGCAAATATTAATAATTTCAACAGTCGATTTATTAGTAACTACTAATTTTCAAATTCGAATAATCATCACTAATTAGTAATGCATAGATCAGTTATTAGAACAGATATCCCGACCGTCTACCAGCTCGGTCGCCTTCAAGTCGAATGATTATAAATCCATTCCAATTATTCGAATGGTGTGTTGATTCGAATGCATTCATTCACATTATTCATCGCCGCGCACCGCTATAATGGACGAATTATCGCGAATATTTGATACGGGTCTCGGGCGTTTACAAACAATAACGTCGAATATTAAATAGAGAGTAGTTTATATTGCTTTCACAAACTTTAAGTAACAATTTGGTAGAAACCGACGATGGCTCTATATTAGCGGCCAACAAATTACTAGTACTCTCAGAGTGCACTTTAACAATTATAAAGTTTCTACTAGCACTAAAACTACGGTAGTGCATATCATAATTTCCTGTTAGGTCGGCTATAGTGATGCGTGTTACCTGGATGCAGGTCTCCACAACAAACTGGGTCGGCTGTCAGTAACTGCAATCAATTCGTTTATAACATTTATGACCGTATGACCGTGTCAGAATTGAAACGGTCATTATTCGTCATCATCGTACAATTCGCGCACTCATTTTACTGTATACTTTCCCGACGTCTCCCAAAGATCCTAACTACGTATCCTTTGCGACGAACCCTAATTGAATGCGCATGTATCGCCTAAATTTTTTTCTGTAGAGTAGACTGATTGAGCTAAGAGGAGCATGTAAATGTTGGACAAATCAATATAACGTATAATCATAATATAACAGGAACAGCGCGTCACGGAGATGGAGATGCTGTGGTGCATGAGTGGCTTCACGCGTTGTGACCATAGACTCGAGGCAGTCTCGGCGCACGTGACGTGGCAGACAAGCTCCAGGAGAGTCGTCCGAGATGTTTCGGTCGCGTAATGCGCCGGCTCGTAAGACTTAGGTCGGTAGGAGATGCCTCGATTGCTTTATGATTTATGGGAACAATGAGGCTGGCATGTTTACATACATACAGTCACGCCTTTTTCCCGCTGGGGTAGGCAGAGACCACTTCTTTCCACTTGCTACGAACCTGACACACATCTTTCGCTTCTTCCACTTTCATCAACGCTTTCATACATGCTCGTCGGTTGCGGGTACTCCTAACCTGGCCTTTCTTCAATTTTGACATGTTTAATCCTAAACCAAAGCCTCTAAATAAAAAAAAAGATAATAAAGTGGTATACTACTGTGTGACGGGGGCATAATAACAGTGTCACCACGTCTCTCCTCGTGGATGATGTGAGAGTCAGCTGAAGGATGTACCAGGATAATAGGCAGCAGCGTACTCCTGTTATTTAATCAAAATGTACTGCGATCTCCGAGACACCTGCCACAGGTGGAGATTATGGCAAATCCGTCCTTCTTAAGGCGGAGCCCTTGTCCAGCAGAGGAGGTGTATGTCCAGCAGTGGACTTCTATGGGCTGTGAATGATGCTCAATGATGAAGTGGTATACATATTCAAGAATGGACTAATACTATTGATAAGGAAAATATATTTTCATGTCTATCCGTGTCTATCGGATTATGTTAAAAAGTAAAAGTAAGTAGTAAGTGAAGTTTTCTAATACTAACAGAAAAAGCACAACCTAAACCGATGGGTCTAGGAACATGAAATTTTGTAAAGAGTTTCATATGTTACGTAAGTGAGCACTAATAAATTATGAAAATTCATCCCCTTAGGGGGGGGTAAGTCTAATTACTAAGATCTGATTTTTTTTGCCATATTTAAGCCAGTACTTGACTACAGTCCCACCTAATTGTAACTGGCGATGTAACCTAGGGTGGTAAAACCTATATTATAATCGGACGGAAATACTGACATCTAGTAGTCCGATGGTGAAAGGTAGATGAAGGAATTAAATCGTGTATTTCCTGCGCACTCTCTCCAAAATGTATCCTGTAAAAGGCTGGCTACCCTGCCAAGTTATTATGAACGCAAATAATTATTTTGTTTCACAAATGAAAAAGGTATGAAACTAAGCCATAGAGTATCTCAAAGCAATTCAAGAATGAGAACAAGTTACATATTATAGCGTTAAGTACTACAAATCCTCCAAGTTATATAGCTCACCAGTGCTCGTATAGTACTGCGCCAGGAAAGCTTGAAAATTGATAAAAATAATTGTTAATAACGTAATAGTGAGCTTGAAGTAATGTCTAAAATCTCCCAGAACCCAAAAACCTTTAAGTGACTTTTTTAAATTTTCCCTTTTAAAAATAAGGCAAAGGACTCCAAGCCCATGCAGCCTTATCCGATATATTTTACAAGTTGATAATATGTTGGTGCATCTCATTTTATTGCTTTTTGGGAGTTGTGACGTCAAAACGACCATCGTCACGTTGATTAGACGAAAATTTCCGCAGGCTTATTGCCTTGAAAAAATATGGTCCTTTTTGCAATATTAGTCACAGTTTTATTCCAATAGTTCAATATGTTCACGATTATTGACAATTCATACACAAAACAACACCAAATTCATGTAAACATAACAATAAACTAATATAAAACACTAAAATAAAGCCTCAAGTGATGAACTCGGGTTGCCGGCAAAACTCCTTAAAATTGACTAGTGCGTGTGTGTTGCCAGTGAAAGCAAAGAATCTAAAGGACGCTTTTATATCAGACATCATTAATGAGTTTTTCAAATGACTTCAATGAATGAAGACACCCAAAAATTTTATATATTTAATGGATGACTTTATTGCGCAAAAATATCCGCAACCAGGTTAATCTTTAGAAAACAGATGTCAACATCAGTCAAAACGACATACGCCCAGCTAACAAATAACACACACACACACGCACACACACAGGCACCTGTGACACTCCTTATATAAGTATGGAACTATGTGTCTCACTCGTACAAGCACGCGCTGTCTGTCTACCTTTGACAGTGTACGTAAATAACTGTAGAATGATTGTGTCGAGATAGATTACAGAGAGACAGAGAGAAATGTCATACTGTGTTGTTTCCTCCAATCATACAGCCATCTGCAAATTATTTATTTAACACAATAGAGCCTCTCCATCCCTTACCCAGTATACCGCGAGAACCAGCCGAGTAATACACCAAGGCTGCAAGCAATTGCCTGTTCTTTGATGATATTTACTGGGATATCCAAGATGTCTGTCAAGTCTCCATCGTCTTAATTAGACTCCAACAGTCGCATGACGGTAAAAGTGACAGTGGGAACAAATTACTTGCAAAACCAATATCTTAAGGTAACAAAATATTCAAGAAAAGACACGGACCAAAACAAGGAGCGTGATACCGCCTCAAATCCAGAAAACTGACTCGACTTAGTGAGAATCGCAGATGATTCTTGCAAACTGCTAGCAGCCGTTCAATATAATATTCTATCGAGTATTCTACCTATCAGTGTAGATTTAGGAGATACTATTTCTGTAAAGACGAGAGGTAGTCATAGAAATATATCGTGCGAAAATCTTTAAGACGCGTCGATGATTTATAATCTACATAAAATGTACTTACAGTTATTGCTGGCTGAAGCGCTACGACCATTTGTATCCAGAATGTCGAAGGTCCCGTGAGGTGTGATGCCCACTGTGGCTTGCTGCAGGCCCGGGCTTATATCAACTACATCTTCAGACAGGGAACTCAGGCCATTGCTTGTGTTTGATGCCTAATGACGACAAAAAATAAAATTAGGAGAAATAGATATTTTATAACACGTGTTCGCTATGTGACACCAGCATAAAAATACCGTCTCTCTACATCTTCCCAAAGACGCTGTGAGAACCAGCTACCAGTATAACGGACGTGTTATTCAATTAAAATTTACTGCCATCTCCAAGACGCCTACCAAGCGTGAAAATTATGGCGATACCACCGTTTGAAAAGGGGGCCTATGTTCAGCAGTGAACTCCCATGAGCTGGTGACGACGACGCGTGACGGTCGTCGTCACCACCGTTCTTATCGGACGGATAAGAATCAAACCGCCTCTTTAATTAACAAATGTTAATTAAAGAGGCGGTTTGATTCTTATATTCTATATTATCACGTCCCAACAAACTTGTGACCTTTTTAATTGCAGAGTCGCCACGATATACACTACCAGGATGACGACATCAACATTTATTGTCACTTTCGCGGGATACGTGTTTACAATGTTTATTTCTTTATTATTTTTGTGCTTTATTGCAATATTCTATAGTAAAAAAAAACAAATAGCAAACACAAATAATTAAGGACACACTAAAAAATCAGCCCCTGACTGCGTCGCCAACTGAATGAGTCGACGATTAAAACGCTGACTATATTGACTACAAACAGCAGGACTGTGCAATATTAAAACACAGTAAGGGATACTTTGTTGCACTTTTAGATTAACCTAGTAAAGCTCTATTGAATACACCGACTCCCGTAGTTCTATGACGAATAGAAATCAAGATACATTTTTCTTAAAGGCGTACCAGATCAGATAGAAATGTTTGCAGTACAAAAAGAGTTTTTTCAGCTCTCCTGTAAAATTTCATTGAAAGCAATTACTGGGCTTTTAAATTACGCAGCCGAATATTAAGCCATTAAAAGCAAACTGTTCGCGTAGAGCTTAGGGCGCACGAACACAACGCTCAAGTCGGGCGAGTAGCCGTCAGTCAGCCGGTAACCGCCGACATTTGTCATTATTTTTGATAGAAATACTACATATGACTAGCACAAACCGGTGAAAAAGCTTGGAGGCGTATCAGACTTATACGGAACAAAAATCTGCCGAGGCCTATATGAACACATATGAGACCGTCCCGCGATCGCAACAAGACTCCTCCGGTACCATTGTGTGCCGCTATTTCGAACACTCTTTGAAATCGGAATCTTATCACAGATATGCTCACAACGATAGGAAGCGCGCAATCCTTCCCAGAAATCTCATTCCATAAAAAGCCGTCGGTATGCGCGATAGCACTGTTATTGTAGCACGGATCATGCACACTTCTAATAATAATACACACCTGGATGATGACATAGTCTTACGGAAAGTAAGAATAAAACAATGATGACATTAAACCTATAAATACTCTAAGCAAGGTGCACTCTGTCGGTCGGTAGGTGCCCATAACGCCGGCCGCATCCCCTCGTTGTATAGCTATTGCTAAACGTTGATCCAAATGGCGGCCAGCGTTCTGATCGCCTGTCGTGCCGACCAAGCGGGCCAAGATCTCTTTGAAAACATTGTAAGCTCCTGCTCCCCAAGGCCCTAAAGTTTTTTACTCCAAATGCCTCAAAAATGTAATTTGTGATGATCAAAATGTATTTGCAGCGCTTGAGGAACTCAGCACCGGTAGCCGCGCCGCACTAAAGGTCGTTCCATCCTCCAGAGGAGCAGTGTCATTCCGTCAGGCCTCTTACCGTCATAATGATGTTAGTCTAGTATCTGGTGTTTATGATGTTGTTAATAATATTTCATATAATTTCATTAAATAACCTATTTTTAAGTAAATAATTATAACTATAATCCTGCATGATAATTTGGCTGAATGTAACTGTACTGATTTAATTTAAATAGATTCTACCACCTATAATTACCTATATTCGCAATAAAGAATATGAATCTGAATCTAATGATATAAAATAAAGTCTATTGCTACGGCGCCAACATAGGATCTATACTATAAAATCATGTATATTATTAAAAAAATATAAAACGTTACTATCAATAAAGATATTGCAGTCTAACTCAAATCGACTAATGAAGGGCTTCTGAATCCAAAACCATTTTGTTTCCTTCGCGTCTGCTTGTTTGTTTATTCGAGTTTCACGCAGAAAACAGTGTATCGATTCTTAAAAGTGCTACTCCAAATTAAATACTGCAGCATGTTTCATCAAAATTGGTCCAGCAGTTCTCCGTTTCAATAGACGTCATTATGGTAAAAGAGCTCAAGTAAAAATGGTTGTTGGGCTTTTTTTTGTAAATCTGTAATTATTTCGGGATTTCCATTTGACACGAAAACCAACAACCACGCGGGCGGAATCGCAAGCGTAGCCTAGTAGTATAAGTATAAATATATAAAAGATCTTTCCAAATTTCCCACAGATATTTTTTTTATTTTTACCATATTTAAGCTAGGACTTTACTACAATCCCTTTTTTTTCGAAATGAGGGATGCTGTTGGCCATGAGGCCTTTACAACCTCACCGGACAAGATGGCGAATGCGAAGTGCACTCCAGCCCAGCCTTAACGGCTGAGAAGTTGGGGCGACTAGTACGAGGGGTACCTCGAGGGAGTCTCGAGCCTCGGCTTGGGTGGTCGCCGGAGATGGGTGGGTCGAATGTGGGGGCCTCGGTGCAAGGGTGCACCTAAAAGAGGCGGAATGCGGGGTCAGAGTCGGACGGGAGTTCCTTCCGCCTCGCCGGCGGGATCGGTTCCTAGACCTCTGGGTCGTGGGGGTACGGCTCGCGCCGAGAAGCGCGAGGGTGATGGGGTCGTCGGGGTCGTACAGGACGTGTCGGGGGCGACGGTGACGCGGGATTGCGTCACGATCCGGTTCGTAGGAGGCAGAGACCACTACTAACAGATTGGGATGCTCAAGACCACGCGAATGAGGAATATCGTTCGTGTAGAGACTGAAAAGCAGAGGGGACAGCATAGAGCCCTGAGGGACTCCGGCTCGGATGGAACGGCACGACGAAAGTGTGCCTTCGACACAGTAGCGAAAGGAGCGGTTCGACAGAAAATCTCGCAGGATGAACATGAGTCTGTTTGGCACGCCGAGAGCGAATAGCTTGAAAATCAAGCCAAAAGCAAACTGCTCGTCGATGATTAAACCCCAGTAGGAAACAAAGTTTCTGAGGCGTGCGAGGAGCACGCGCTCATACACTTTGCCGAGGGTCTTCAGGAGGCTGATGGGGCGGTAGCTCGCCGGATTGGAGGCGGCTTTGCCGGGCTTATGGATACCGATGACGGTCGCATCCTTCCATGCAGATGGAAAGGTGCAGGCCGATATGGCGACATTGATGATGGCCACTAGAAGGCAGAGAAGATGGGCGGGCAAGATTTTGAGGACTCGATTCGAGATTCCATCGGAGCCTGGGGCTTTCATTGGTTTTAGAGCTTTGATGATCTCCTGGACCTCTGAAGTCGTGACTGGGTCGAGAGGGGTCAGTGGGGAGTAGGGAGGACCTATGTTCGATCTCGCTGTCCACCCTGAGTAGATGAACAGGGTCGATGGGGAGAGAGCTGGAATTGCATTGACGCTCGAGACTGTCGGCGAGGCACTCTGCTTTTACGCCGTCTTCGAAGGCCAGATTGTGAGGGGGGGGCGGGCGTTGGGCTTGATCAGTGGGGCATGTCCTGGAAGGTATCGGACTCGAGGGACTACAATCCCACCTGATGGTAGGTGACGATGTAACATAGGGTAGTTAAATGTGCTAGCTTAATAAAAACCCATTCACTCTTGTTTTAAAGGCACCTAGATTATAATCGGACGGAAATACTGATGGAGGAAGACTATTCCAGTCTGGCTGCACGTATTATGAACGTGAAAACAAATCGCTTCGAACGAGTTGTAGGGATGTGGAGATAGGGGTTTGATATAGGAAGCTCTCCCGTCCTCGTCGCCTAATTTAACTACCTCAAATTTAATGTGTATACGTATGTACGTATGGTGTGGCCATATAGAAGTATTTATTTATGATTCATTAAAAAAGAGATAGAGATACATACATACTTTTTCCCTTGTTCTCCGATAGGAAATCGAACAGCGGTCTCCCGGGTGATAGGCGAGGAAACTGACCATTATACTACCGAGGAATTGGGATAGGCAAAGAACACTTCTTTCCACTTGCAACGACCAAAGTAGTTATCTGTGGCCTACATTTGCTCCCGCAGGAAACGAGACCTGTTGGGTGGCGAACCACGACGCCGCCATTTTTATAAAGTTATTTTAAAGTTCCTCATTGCGTTCCTACGAAAAGAATACATACTTATATAGATAATTAAATAGATAAATAATTAAATATTATAATATTATTTACAAAATTTTACATTTAACAATTTTATAATAGTAATATATTATTATATGAATTATTATGATTATTATTACGTGTGTAGGGCTTTTCTTTCTCAGTCTGTTGCTGGTATTTTTAAACTACACGAACGTAGGCCAAGGAGTAATTTAAGATTTGTGAACTGGGTCAAATTATGTTGATTGATGCGCTGGTATGAACCGTGTATTTGTGTTAAGTTATAAATTATCTGACCATATTGCAAGTGTTCAATATTGCGGCTTTTTGTAAGGTGAGATAGGTGTAAGGTGGCAAGTAGCTGAAGACTGTTGAACAATTGTTTTGCTATAACTTCGTTATTATTATTTATTACAACTATTACTTTGTTTTTGGTAGTGACCTAAACTCCTAAATGGCGCATTTTTTATACCCGACTGCGCCAGAAGTAGGGTTATGTTTTTCGAGTGTATGTTTGTGTGTATGAGTGTGTGTGTATGTATGTATATGTACATGTATGTATGTATACGTACATGTATGTATATATATTTCTTCGGCACGCTCTGTAGCCTAAACGGCTTGATGGATTTTAAGTAGAGAGGTATCGTTAGATTCGTCTTAACTGTGAGAGTGACACTGGGTATATAAAAATTATAAAAAATATACATTTTTCACGCACTCGGGTTTTTGTATGATTTTTTTTTTCAATAACTGTTTTTCTATTTTATTGCGTTTGTAACAAGTATAATATACTTCTTATAATAAATAAATAGTTGTATGTAAATCTGTTATAGCCATCAAACGTACGCGGTTTGGAAATAGGCGAAACCACCAAACCACGAACACGTACTGCGGTTTGTGGCATCGCAATTTTTTTATTCAGTAAGGCAATAATAGTCCGATTTTGCAATTTATTTATACATTATATAAGAAATTTTTATATATTATAGGCGCCTATAAGACATTTTTTTGACACCGCTATCAAAAGATATTCCAAGCAATATGCGTTTAACTGCAAGGCAACGCACGAAATTTTTTTTTTAACTATTCCGATACAATAACGACAAGTTACTTTTTCTTAAGATGCAATTTCAATGTCCTTTCAAATTAATATATTGCTAAAATGAAAGGGGTAAAGAAGGATTTGTATTAAACAATAAAAGTGATATTAAATTTTTCACAAATCTTTCATTATATACAAAAAAAAAACAGTTAATCAACTACATTAGTTAATATTTAGCGTAATCAAATATTTTAATCGTTTAACATGTAGCAGTTGTCACCGATTAAAAATAAAATAAAAAATACTAGGACGCAAACAAATTCTACCAAATTAGGTCAAATTTAAGTCCATATAAATTTAAGTCTATATAAAATTTAAGCGATAGATTCAGTTTACTCGGTCGATCATATGAACACGTTTTTGGACATATTAAATGGATTTAAATTTTACTTACTCGTTCTGTGCGTAATACGAATCGAACAATTAGATACCACAAAAGCACACACAATAGACACCGTTCTCCTTGAGCACTCTAACAATGTGCACGACCGAACGCCATTTGGTATAAAACGGAAACAAAAATCAATACCCGGCGACTAGTGCCGCACGAAAACCTACCATAGACAAATCCGTGAGCGAGTCCGAGTCAAAACTCTCGCTGTGACTCGGACTCGGAATGAGCGGCGGCGTCTCTATGACGTCGCGACCCGGCATATTTCATATTTCACTTCCAGCCTTCATGAAACGTGAAATGATACTGAAGGATGTTACTGATAATAGAGGAAGGCACTAGTCGCTTTTGTATCCAATGCGCAGTCCCTAGAGGTAACCAATCCACAGTTGCCACCCCTCTGAACACCCTGTACATGTATAGCGTTGCTAGGAAACGATGGCGGGGAGAAAATAATCCTCTTTCGCTATATAATATTTACTTTATATTTAGACGATTTACTCCCTACGGCACATTAATAAAAGAAACTCAGTGTGGTTTCAATGATTTATTTTTAATATAAGTATCGCAATTTATTGCGAGCATTGTTCAGCGATTAAGAGAATTTCGCCACAATTATTGTGGCGAATATCATCGGATTGAGTCTTATACGAATCAATTAATATATCGAACAATCAATGTCGATATAACTTTTATCTTTGAATTGTAGAACGTCCAAGATACGCGGATTATCGATACTAAGGCGGTCGAAAAAAAAATCTGACGGTTGCTAATGACAATTGTGCTTTTGTCTATATTTATATGATAAATATTTCGTATCTTAAAAAGAGATAGTTGAACGTCACTCACCTGTAAATTCAATTTTAAACCAAATAATTGATTTTTAGATTGAAAATAATGTTACCATGATGTACTACTACTGTTTGTCGTAGTAAAATTAATTATTAGCGTTCAAACGGTGAGTCTAGGCATATCTAGTTAGATAAGCTGTAACCATAGACGCACCCTTGATTGAATGGGCAGAATGAGATGGTTTTATCCTCTGAGATGCGATCGTGACAGCGGTAATGTTGCCATATAATGTAATCTGTCAGATTTGTTTATAAATCTCTGCACAAAAATTAGGGCTACTGCCACTAAACCAATCAGTCGTCAAATAAAAAAATCTTATTTTTTATTTGTGCACTACCCTAAGGTAGACCGGTAGAAAATGTCTAAGGTATTAAGTCCGTCCTTACACGTATACTAGCTTTTGCCCGCGGTTCCACCCGTGTGAATGTCAGTTTTTCGCTACATGGAAAATCCCAAAACAATCATAGATATATAAAAAATCATAGATACATAAAGAGCCTTACAAACACTTTTATTTGTGACCTCATACCTTAACGGCGGCTACTAAAAGAGGGATGAAGCTGTATCTTTAATTCTACCGGATCGATTTTGACGAAACATGCCACAGTATTTAGTGGGAATGGGTTTTTGTGTGAATCTCGAACATAGGAACGAACGAACGAACCAACATCGACGAATTTGGTTACAAAAGCAGAAGAATCTTTGATGTACAAAATTTGACATTTAACAATTTTATAATATTAATTATTAATAGTATAGATGAAGTGTAACATAAATAAATAAAAAAGTCAGCAGCCGTATCTCCGTATGTTAAGATCAGTCCATCTTATAATCATCGTAATATATATATATGATCGTGATATTCTGAAGTTAGTCAATTCTGATATTTATTTGATTATTTGATTTTGACAACACGCACACAAAACATATTGTGTGCGTGTTGTTTCATTAATTTTGTAATAATTACTTTATAGAATGACCTATTTTTAAGCTATTTTCAAAAAAAAACTCTTTGATCACTGACGAGTGTTCCCTCAATTGGGAACGAAATATTTGATTTCTATTTTTAAGCTAATAATTGTAACTACAATTTTACATTTGTAACTACAATTTTACACGCCAATTCGGTTGAATATGAGCTGTACTGATTTAAATGTATTCTAACACCTGTAATTACTATGTTCGAAACAAAGCATATGTGAATATGAATATATCGGTTAGGATGTACGTCGAACGCCTAAATCTATAACCTCATACCGCTGTAACATTATTTACACGGTGCGACACAAACTGGTTTATTTTTTGCTTTAAACCCTTAGTTCCCAAAGTGTTCCAGGTGGACCCCCAGGGATCTACGGGAAACTCGACGGGGGTCTACGTTGGCGTAGGCAAATTTTCATAGATCTAATCTTCACATTTTTTGTCGAGTTTTGGGAATATGATAGAAATGTAGCTGCAGGGGGTCCACCGGAACCAGCTAAATTTTGAAAGTGATCTATGAGTAAAAAAGTCTGGGAACCTCCCCTTTAAGCCCTTGCTAAACCTATGTTAATTGTCCTTCAAAGAGTGTTTTCATACAATTGTACCACACACCGATTAATTTTCAAACAGGGGCTGGCGCGGATATCGACTTCCGGAACTTCAGCACGTCCGCTTTAGTATCCGCAGTGACTCGTGCTGCCGCTTAAATATTGACTTCAATATAGGGAAATGAACTTTTCTTTTAAAGTGTCGCGAACAGATGCACTTGCCGTGTTCTCGCGTTATTTTTATTATATACTAGCTTTTGCCCGCAGTTCCGCCCGCGTGAATGTCTGATTCCCGCTACATGGAAAATTCTGAAACTATCATAGATTTATATAAAAAGCCAAAGAACTACTTTTACTTGACCTCTCGTACTATAACGGCGGCTACTAAAACAGGGATCAAGCTGTATCTTCAATTCTGCTGGACAGATTTTGGTGAAACATGCCGCATAATTTACGTCGGACTAGTACCTTGAAAACTGTAACAGTTTAACCAAAATCTACCCGCTGGTTTTAGCGTGAAGCTCGAACAAATAAACTAACAAACATCGACGGTTCGGTTTCAAAAGCCCTGAATTAGATGATCCGAGTAGTTTGTTTTTAAATATCTTTGATTTTTGGAAATTTGAATATTATCAATTTTATAATAGTATAGATAGACTAGCTTTTGCTCGCGGTTCCGTCCGCGTGAATGTCGGTTTTCCGCTACACGGAAAATTCCGAAAAAATCATAGATTTATTTAAAAAGCTATTGCACTACTTTTACTTGACCTCTTGTTCCTTAACGATGACTACTAAAATAGGGATCAAGCTGTATCTTCAATTCTATTAGACCGATTTTGATGTAACATGCAGTATTATTTAAGTCAGAACAATACCTCTAAGACTATAACAGTTTAACCAAAATCTATCCGGGGGTTTTTGCGTGAACCCCGAACAAACAAACAAACAACCATCGACGGATTTGATTTCAGAAGCCCTTAATTAGTCGATCTGTGTAGTTTGTTTTTATTATCTCTGATTTTTGAAAATTTGACAATTAACAATTTTATAATAGTATAGAAGAAATGAAATTAATATATTACAAACAAAATTCGGTATCACTCTTTCGGTTTGTTCTGTAAATATAAAAGTGAAATTGTCTCTTCATGTAGGTACAATCCCAAGTCTATGGAGTGGGGGGACGGGTGGTATGTACGTACATTTATTTTGCTTTTGCCCGTGGCTCCTCCCGCGCGAATGTCGGTTTTCCGCTACGTGGAAAATCCCAACACAATCATGCGTTTATATAAAAAGCCTAAAAACCACTTTTATTTGACCTCTCGTACCTTAATGGCGCCTACTAAAACAGGAATCAAACTGTATCTTCAATTCTACTGGACCGATTTTGATGAAACATACCGCATTATTTAAGTCAGAATAGACCTTTAAGACTGTAATAGTTTAACTAAAATCTACCCGCTGGTTTTTGCGTAAAGCCCGAACAAACAAACATCGACGGATTTGGTTTTAGAAGCCCTTAATTAGTCGATCTGAGTAGTTTATTTTTAAATAACTTTGACTATTGAAAATTTGACATTTAATAATTTTATAATAGTATAGATAGATAGTTCCAACCCTTTCACATCATATGTTCACTCTAAGGAAAGGTCAAATCAAGTTCCGTGTCATTATCAAGTTTCATACAAATAACGAAAACCTCTGAAAGCAATAATAAATGTGATAGTATATGTTTATATAGATCAACGATATGGTGAAAACATGGTAAACACCATCAAGAACATTGAAGTAATTACATATGTTGATAAAAAAATGATATTGCAAAATGCCCGTCTGAAGAAAAAATAGCTATCTACGTTGGAAAGGATTTCTGACAGCGCCATTTTGAATATTTGACAAAGGTCACTGCAAGATAGGTGCTGATAATGTTCTACCTCATTACGGCATGCTTTGAAGGTAACAAAAATTGAAGCATCAAAGGCACTTTTTGGAGCTGTGTGGCAAAGAATACAACTCTGTTTCGAAACAAATCGTTATTGGAGATGAAACCTAATTCATCACTTTGAGTCCACTCCAGTAGTTAATGCAATTACATGAGAGTTAAAACTACTAACTAGGTAAAACACCTATATAGTTTAATGTGTCGGAATTGGACGAAATAATTATGGATTCGGTTATTTAATTAAGACTAGGAAAGGAATTTTTGATAAGTACAAAGCTGGAAATAATATTTTGTAAGAATATTGGAGAGGCTTAAGGAAGCTGTCAAAGAAAAAATCGCTTCATCCACCCATCTTATAGGCAGGACCCAGCCCATAAAAATTATTATTTCCAATCCGAACAAAAAAGAACTACGAGGAAAAATTTCCTGACGACGAAAAAGACGCGATTTTGACATCAAAGAAAAATATATTATACCATTTATAATTTAATTGCCTTAAGCGTATTAATATAATTTTTAATTGTATGAAAGAGGTTTATTGAATAAGTAATGTTCTTCTGAGAAAATTTATTGAATGAAATATTTTAATCAGCACAAAATCGATTGCTACTTTAATACATTGTATTCCTTTAATACATTGTATTCGTGATTGCGAAACCGGAATCGGTCAGCTAGGTTTTGATAACCCGTTCAAGGAGCATGTCAACTCTGAGATTGTTAAGAAAGGTTAACCTTCGATCTCATATTGATTTATAGACAGATTCACAAGTATCCCAGTATGAAATTTCTAATTTAAATTGTTCAACTCAACGTTGCTTACGTTGTCTGTGGTATGAGGAACTAAAATAAACACAATCACTTCAATACACTTGTCATCATGGTGAGTTACAGGCGTGAAGGAAATTGTAGTTGACAGTGAGTATATTATCAGATAATTGTCACGACTTGATCCACACTCTCCCAATAAATACACGTTGCCGGCCGAGATTCGGTATAAAAACATGGTTATATGCCAAAATATATTCCGAGATAAAATTTCCAATTAGCCATGAATAAGAAACAATCACACAAAAATCGGCAGCAATATTTGTTTACAAAACATTTTCTTTGATGGCAACACTTCTCCTTTGTTTACTCAAACGGCACACCAGAAAGATAAGACGGCTATCCGATTTCTGAGGGCTAAACATAAGCGATTTAATAACTTGTGTCGTATCAATTGATTCGCTTTTTAATTGCGACATGAATTTTTAAAGCAGTTTGCGGATGACTTGGCCTTACGATAAAAGTCTGCTACATGGAAATCTGCTACACGGGCGAAACATACGTAGTTGGTCCCATAATGGATTGGCCTAATTATTAAGGAAAGAAGAAAATGAAACGATACCAATTTTATTTTTCAATATAATCTCCACTAATACTGATACACTTCTCATCATATCTGCAAACCAATATCTCTACGGGTAGGCCTTTATAAAAATAAACTCAATCCTTGTCTTCAAACGGACTGAAGACGGGCGCCTGCAACTCTTCATCGATGGAAAATTTTCTTCCCCTTAAGTCGCGGTAATTTGGAAATAAATAATAATCGGACGGGGCCATGTCAGGACTATAAGGCGGATGTTCCAGTTCCGTGAACCCGCATTGACGAACTGCATCCTTCGAAACACCGGCAGTGTCAACTGGGGCATTGTCGTGACGCAACAGGACGCCTTTAGACAACTTGCTTCTGCGCTTCTCCTTTATTATGTCTCGCAATTTATATATTAATGAAGCATAATATTCGCATTTACGACTGTATTGCGTTCTTTAAAATCTACTATCAAAACACCTTGGAAATTCCAAAAGATTGTGCACATGAGTTTTTTGGTGGATTGTTGCACCTTTGCCTTTCTGGGTGGCTTTTCACCCTTATAACGCCATTCCATTGACTCGAGCTTGCTTTCTGGACCATAATACAAGACCATAGTTTCATCACCAGTCACTAATTACTCAATCACATTCTTTGGATTTTCTCCACAAAGATCCAAACACTCGGAAGCACGGCGCACTCTGGCCTGTCTTTGACAGCTGAAAGAAGTTTCGGAACCCATCTTGTACTGACTTTTTTCATATGAAGATGTTCACAGATTGCAAGATGGGCGGTACTTTTACAGAGCCCAAGTCTAGCTGCAATTTATCTTCTCTTCACACGGCGGTCACTTAGATTACAGCAATAGTTTCAGGAGTAAGTACTTCCACGGGTCGACCGTCATGGCTGATGTCTTCGACGGTTTCTCTTCCGAGGCGAAACTCTTTCACCCGATTTTTCACTGTGCTATAAGAGGGGGCAGGCTCCTTAAACACGCCATCTAATCGTTCTTTTATTTGGGTGGGGGATAAGCTTTCTTGAAACAGAAACTTTATGACGCTTCGGTACTCGATTTTCGACATTTTGAAGAAATACGCGAAATACTCTTGTTCAAACCACTGCTAAACTGAGACTGCGCTTTTCATGTCGATGCGTGTTCGTATATAAATTACACGATAAATGTACTATTCGATGCAACATAACATGTATCGACAAGTCGCGTAGAACTATATCAGGCCAGTTCATTATGGGACCGACTACGTATAGTTCGTAGAACCGATGGACGTCGGGGTCCCAAATTGCTAGAGTGGCGACTCCGAACCGGAAAGCGTAATGCGGGTGAACTAAAGTCCTGATGAAGATTGCGGGCAATCGGTGGATGCAGGCGACTCATAGCCGCTCGATATAGCGATCATTGGAGGAGGTCTGTATTCAGTAGTGGATTTGTGTGGGCTGATATGATGGTGATTATGACACGGAAATCTATGAGCACTCCAAATATTTTCTTCATAAACTAGAATAATAATTTTTGAAAGTCTGTTAGTACATACGATATACGAGGCAAAATCACCAGTTAAAACTCTTATAATTTTGACATCTGAAGCGCAGTATAATATGGGCCGTTATCATAAAGTAACAATGGATAAGATCAATTCACCAATAACAGTTGTTTGATTGCGAGCTTCTCTGTCGCTTGTCCAGTTCCTTCACCCTCTCGGCCGTAGTCCTCTGTCATGACCGTCCATGAAACATCTTCAGTTAGATAACGTTGCCCATTCTGTCATATTTTTTATTTATTAAAAAACCTACAGCTAGTACAATAATATAGTCTAAGTATATTTAATAGATAGCCAATTACATGTTTTCACGCATAGAAAGTAATTAGTTAACCACCATTTTATGAATAGAGCCGTCACGTCACAGAAATATATAAACACTTGATAGGGGTCTATTTACTATGGTAGGCATAGCTTCATGCAAAGTGGGTATCGCATGTGATGTGGCCACAAAATCTGCCTTCGATCGTAGTCAGTGAAGACGAGCTTCTCCAAGTTCTCTAACTGAAATATGACCGAAATACACAAGTACTCGTTAAAGGCAGACGGATAATAAAGAACGAATGGTGGCGTCGAGTTGAGTATCGACGTGTTTATCCTATTCAATGTCCTGAAATGGCCAATATTCGACGCCATCACTACTCTCGTCTGAGGTCACTTCCACTGAGCGCCCAGGTTTCTACGCTTTACGGATATCTATATTATTATAAAATTGTTAAATGTCAAATTCTCAAAATTTAAAGATATTTAAAAACAAACTACTCAGATCGATAATTAAGGACTTCTGAAACCGAATCCGTCGATGTTTGTTTGTTCAGGATTCACGCAAAAACCAACATGTAGATTTTGGTTAAACTATTGCAGTCTAAAAGGTACTATTCAAACTTAAATAATGCGGCATGTTTCATCAAAATCGGTCCAGTAGAAATGAAATACAGCTTGATCCCTGTTTTAGTAGCCGTCGTTTAGGTACGAGAGGTCAAGTAAAAGTGGTCTAAGGCTTTTTATATAAATTTATAATTGTGTCAGGATTTCCCATGTAGCGGAAACCCGACATTCATGCAGGCGTAGCCGCGGGCAAAAGCTAAAGCTAAAATATAAGACTACGGCCAAATCTCATAGTGATGAATTTTCTAATATTTCTGTCCTTCCATGAAAGTTGTTTGATAAAACAAGTTTCAGAAAGGATTAGGTCTTTACCTATGAAATTGCCGTTTAGTATAGAGAAACACAAGTCATTTTCATATAAATATTTTTTTATTTCTATCAATCAAAATATGCACCCATGCAAAATTACCACTGCGCTGGCAGAGATGCATCTATCGATGCATCTCTGCCAGCGCAGTGGTAATTTTTCAATGCCCTTCTTGAAGAAGTCAGGTGTACGGGGGCCAACAAACTCTTCAAAGGCATTTTGAACTGCCTCTCGGGTAATGAATTTTTCCCCTGTCAAAAGGTTGTCCAAATTTTGGAAAAAGTTGAAGTCTATCGGCGCTAGGG
>WUAW01024920.1:13283-36452 GCA_017165845.1 Thaumetopoea pityocampa
TAGCTCGGGGGCCCGGGGTCGCTTACCCGTGTACTTAAGTCTATTTGCCGGACAGGCTAAAGGACTAAGTATGCAGTGTAAATAAATAAATATATAACTTATTTTGATTCACCACTCTAAGTTATATTTACCTTCATTTAACCTTGGCTCGTGCTGCGGAGAATTATTAAAAGATTATTTAATTTGACGTTGTATATGGTTTGTGATGTTGCTTGTTTGTGTACATGTAGTCGGTTGATCCCGATTAGATATCAAAATTTAAGGTCAGCGATAATATTATCGGAAACTGATTAATAACAGCGGCGGGGACTCTGCGTCCTGTGTCCACCGGGAGCGAGGTGTCGCTTTTTTTAATTTATTTCTCACTAAAAATGTATCTATGTATATAATATAATATAATATATAAATTTTCAAAAATCATAGATATTTAAAAAAAAAACTACTCAGATCGACTGATTAAGGGCTTCTGAAAACAAATCCGTCGATGTTTTATATTACACGTCACGTCGATATTTTTACACTCTAAGGTTTGCTGGAAGAAAACTCATTTTTGAGTTAAGCTCGCCTTTGTACATAATTTTTTCTTATGTAAAAACGTATTTATCTGCTTGTGTACAATAAAGAATAAATAAATAAATAAATGTTTGTTTGTTTGTTTGTTTTTTTGTTTGTTCGGGCTTCACGCAAAAACCAGCGGGTAGATTTTAGTTAAACTGTTACAGTCTTAAAGTTACGACTATTAAGATTGTAACTGTTTAGCCCTTAATTAGTCGATCGGAGCAGTTTGTTTTTAAATGATTTTTGAATATTTGACGTTTAACAATTTTATAATATAATAGTATATACATACATACACTCACGCCGATATCCCATAAAGGTAGGCAGAGACCACTTCTTTCCACCTGCTACGACCATTTTTTGTAGCAAAGTTGCTATCCGCAGCCCACATTTCGCCCCCGCGGGCAACGAGACGTGTCGGGTGGCGAACCACGACGCCGCCATTTTGTAAGGTTCAAAAGTGTTAATGTTCCTGATGCGTTGCCACGGCTTAATAATATAATAGTATATCAGATGTAGATATTGGCACTATGGCAGAACAATGTCGCACCTACAAAATGGCTACTTTGCAGGGCAAGCAACTTAAAGATTTGGGCCCGCATATATCTGCATATATTTGCTTCCTAAAGGATTTTTAATTAATAATAACTTACAATTAGCATACAAAAATAAAATACAGATTTACGTAAAATTTTTAACCCAATTCCGACCACTGATTAAAATTCATACCTTATGTGTCCGCTCTTCTAATATCTGGTACATTTGAAAACAAACTGCCTCGCCTTGAAGCTGTAACAGAGACAAAGACAGACAAACGGACATACAATTTTCACCAATTAGTGAGAGGACACTGGCGCCGATTCTGTCGTAACAGAACTTAACAAAATTTAGTCTCTCCCTATCTTTTTCTAGTGTCATACGCCAAAACGAGATAGCTACAATTTTGTTGCTGTCAGTTTCGTTTAGGAACGTCAAAATTAAAAGATTTAGGCGCGAGTTCGGAACACGCGGACCAAAGATACGCAAAAACGCAACAGTTTTTTGAACCAATTGACAGGAACGTAGGTCGGTACTCGCTATAAATGTTTGCTGTCTCGTTTTGACGTTTGACATTAGAAAAATATAGAGAGAGAACAAATTTAGTTCTGTACATCAGAATCGGGTCCACTGGTTAACGTAATAGTGAATTTAAGTTGTATTATCTTTGTTGCCAAACATACCTTTTGCTTTTGTACGTGTAGTAATGTATGGTCAACAGATAAATGTATAAAGAAATATTTTTTTCTATATTTTTTATATTTATGGGTACGTACTTAATATTATCTATACATATAATAAAATCGTAAACGAGCTGTGTCTGTACAATGAATATTTTTTCAAAAAAAACCATCGATACAGATTGTACCTATGTTACCGGAGCCAAAAATATAGTTTTTAAAGTTTTGTCTCTGTTTTTCTGTTTGTCTGTGCGTTTGTGCGCGCCAATCTCAGAAACGGCTAAACCGATTTGAATGTTGTTTTTACAGTTGCTTTGTGGCAAGCTTCCCATAACATTTGGTGTTTGTTTCATCTATCTATCATTTATCATTCATTCTTATTAAGATCGGAGAAAATAAATTTAAGTATAATTTCGCCCTTACCGAATGCCCATGCGGGCTGAGTCGCGGGTACAGCTAGTATACATATAATATTAAACGTAATATGTATACCTAATTTATTATCGACTGGTGCGAGAGTGGAAGACGCGCGGTTGTTAACGTAAACCGATGTATTCCGGCTTCAGTCACTGTGTGTACAAACACTACAAATGCAAAAAGCTCTCCAAACTCATTTATCTGTATCTGTTTTACCACGACATGTTGTTTTACCAGAACACGTTCTGCTTTTTAATGTACATAGGGTACTACTAGACAGTTGTGCCCTTGTGGGTTTTTGAAATATAAACCCGATAAGGTTCACCGTTTTAAGTTCGTACATTAGGTACTACTGCCAACCATTCGTTTCGTCGTTCGGCCGCAAGACATAATGTGCACTCCACTTGTTGTCTCTTTCTATTATTTTCTTGCAAAGCTATTTTCTCTCTCTCTCTCTCTTTCTAGCCTCGCAATAAGCAAATAGAGTTAAAATTTTAATTGTTATTAGTTGAGTTTCGTTTTTCTCGTTTTCACTGCATATTACTACTAACCGCTACTCTTTTACAGCGTTTTGTTTTTAAACTGAAATGTTCCCATATTTCCATCTTCAAAGGTTAGTTTTTAAAATTTGTAGATGGCAACCGTACTCACAAACAATGTCTTATAATGGAGTTTTGGCGCCAACCCGAGTGAAGCATCACTTGAGGTTTTATTTTAATGTTTTATATTAGTTTATTGTGATGTTCAATATATAAATTTGGTGTTGTTTTGTGTATTAACCGTCAATAATCTTGAACAATATTGAGACATTAGAATAAAACTGTGAATAACATAGCAAAGTGACCGTATTTTTTTAAAGGCAAAAAACCGGCTTATACTTTTGTCCAGTCAATGTGGTAATCTTCAAATTAACGCTAAAACTCCCAAATGGCAATAAAACTTGGTAGATCAGAATTATTGTATTGGCGGAAGAATATATTAAATGATGACTTGGCTTAAAGGTCTCGGACACCAGGCCATAAAATATATTAAAATAAAACCTCTTTTAATAGAGTAACCACAGTGTTCTTCTCTATGAGTTTTTGCTCTTCTCTATGTCATGTCAAATTCTTTGACTGTTGAGTGTTCTCAATGTACATAGCAATATTAATCCTCTTTTATTACATCTGATACACTTTCGGAAACAATATGCAGGATAATCAGAAACTTTCCACACTGGTTACTAAGGACGGAAATAGGGTATCGATTATCCTCATCTCACAGTTACTGAGAGCAGGAACCTAAGGTTTCACCCACTATATTTATAAAAGTCGAGGGTAACTCACCACATTAGTGACACCTAGGTGGATTGACTTGAAATCAATTTTAATCGATAGAGGACTCGCGGCTGTAGGAAATATCAAAAGTCCCATTCGGGACAATTCAACGACTTTTGAGATAAAAAAAATATTTAAAATTTTTAAAAAGACATCGTGATGGAAGCCGCTATATTTATTTTAGTACATACTTACGATTTTACTCTAGTGGCGGGTGTGAAAATCTGCATTAAGGATAAGATAACACAATAAATGGTCAGAAATATGAGCGACGTTGAGCGAGGCGAAGACGAGCGTGTACACAAGTGTCTATTGCCCCAAATGGGAGTTTTAAAATTGACTACAGCCGCGGGTCTTCTAACGATTAAAATTCATTTCAAGCTAATAAGCCTCGGTGCCACTATAATAATAATAATATTCTGGACACTTTTTCACACACATTGATCTAGTCCCAAATTAGGATTCCCTGTGTCTTGGGTACTAAACATCGATATACATACTTATATAAATAAATACTATACATAAATAGACAAATGCATCCATGACTCGGATACAAACCTTTGTGCTCATCACACAAATGTTTGACCCTACCAGGATTCGAACCCGGGACTCATTGGCACAGAAAGCAGGGTCACTGCCCACTGTGCCAATCGGTCGTCTAACTATCCGCAGAATTGCCAAGCCGAGCGATTAATCTTGCGCTAAAAGCAGTGTTAGTGTTGCACGCAGGACTGGCGAAAAGTACATACGATAAAGAGAATGGAGGTAGGCTGTGAATGATCATCATCGGGGCCGATTCTGTTGTAACAGAATTTAACTAAATTTGCTCTCTCCCTATCTTTTTCTAGTGCTATACGCCAAAAAGAGATAGCAAACATTTATTAACGAGTACCGACCTAAGTTACTGTCAAACGGTTTGAAAAAATGTCGCGTTTTTGCGTATCTCTAGTCCGTGTGTTCTGAAATCGCGTCTAAATCTTTTAATTTAGACGTTTCCGAACGAAATTGACATCACCAAAATTGTAGCTATCTCGTTTTGGCTTTTGACATTAAAAAAAGATAGGGAGGGACCAAATTTAGTTCAGTTCTGTTAAAACAGAATCGGCGCCATCGTCACATTGCGGAGGCGCAGGTTTTTAGCTAGTTGTGTGTAAACAATGAACAGCGCTACTTTGTCGCTCGATAACAACAAGACCTAGTTCGATAAGTATTGACTAATTATTACTGACCTGTAGAATGAGACCCGAGTCTCATCGGGATCGAAACCGTTTCTTGGGCAAAATACGAGTGACTATCAAAATGTTCAATATACAGTGTACGGTTGGTTTACATAATCACGCCGGTATTCCGCGGGGTAGGCAGACTACGGCTTGTCACATATTGTAACCCTGATACTACTCCTCCTCGCCTTATCCACGTTCATACATCCTTACATACACATCCGTCGGTTAAGTTTGTGGCGTACTAACGTACTAAACCTTTTTGAATAGAATAGTCTTTATTGCACAACAATACAAATAAAATATTATAAACGTAATCTATATTATTATAAAATTGTTAATTGTCAAATTTTCAAAAATAAAAGATATTTAAAAACAAACTACTCAGAGCGACTAATTTAAGGGCTTCTGAAACCGAATCCGTCGGTGTTTGTTTGTTTGTTCGGGCTTCACGTGAAAACCAGCGGGTAGATTTTAGTTAAACTATTACAGTTTTATAGATACTATTCCGACTTAGATACTGCGGCATGTTTCATCAAAATCGGTCCGGTAGAATTGAAGATACAGCTTGATCCCTGTTTTAGAAGCCGCTGTTAAGGTACAAGAGGTCAAGTAAAAATGGTCTTTAGGTTTTTTAAATAAATCTATGATTATTTCGGGATTTCCCATGTGGCGGAAAACCGACATTAACGCCGGCGCAGCTGCAGGCAAAAGCTAGTAAAGAACGAATAAAGAACTGCTACAACAATAGTTTAACATTAGATTCTCGGCTACGGTTTAAAGATAACAGTTAAAGCGCGTCTTGGAGCCAGTTTAATCCACAATATAACCGAGTACAGTACACTGTCACATTTGACTCTGCTTATCGATTTCGAACTAATAATAGAACAGGATTGGTGTGTGGCGCAATTTATAAGCGGAGCGGGTGAGACGGCGGTTAATTAACCGAATTACTATTACATACATCACACCGATATCCTGTGAGGGTAGGCAGAGACACAGTATATACTACATGTATAAATACACTTACACCTCTTTACCATTAGGGTCGGCAGAGATCATTTATTTCCACCTGCCTCGATCATTTAATGTAGCAAAGTGGCTATCCGCAGCCCACATTTCGCCCTCGCGAGCAACGAGACGTGTCGCGTGGCCAACCACGACGCCGCCATTTTATGAGGTTCAAAAATGTTAAAGTTCTTCATTGCGTTGCCACGGTTTAGTGGAGAGAAAAGAAACGAGGGCGAGGTAGGAAAGGTGTATGCAGCAAGGAGTTAGGAATTTAGGAAAAGAACTTTACAATATAGGATACTACTATCTCGGAAGGAGTTGGGAGAGACAGTATTTCTTTTCCTGAAAACACTCGGAGAAGAGCTATCCCTAATAGAATGAGGAAGCGAGTTCCATAAGCGCACCGCACGCACACTGAGATTCACTGCAACGACTGTATTTGTGGTGCGGGATACGCAAGAGAAGAGACGAACTTGTGCGGCGGGGTTTTCCCGTTTAATGCAGACTAATACAAGAAAAGCTTCTTCATCATCATTAGGTGGTGGAGGTCCACTGGGTCTTCTTCTCAAAAAGAAGGGATATTCCATAATTTCCACGCTTGGCGGTGGTATTTGAGATTGCAATAGATTTTGATTGGATAACAGGTCTAACGCTTCTGCCCATTATTCCTGGTACATCTCTCAGCTGGTTCTCACACCAACTGCGGTAAGAGATGGAGTGTGACTCTTATTATACCGATGCCATACACGCTTTATATTAGCTTGACTTGTATCTATCTATCTATGTAACGGTATCTTTGGACACGATTTTCACCCACTAATAACCATCGGATCGACTTGAAACTTTGCATACTTCTAAAGGACCGATGACAATACAATAATGTCATAAATTTTTTCATAGATCCTGGCCAGGATCATCGGGATATTAAAAACAAAAACGAACTAAAAAATGAAAAATAAATAATAGTTTAAAAAAAACTAAAACAACACGCTTTATGAGAAAACCGAACTAAAAAATAAAAATCAATTTCACAATCAAAAGCGTGGGGTGCGCTATTTCAATTAATATATTTGATAATAAACAGATATTGCCAAAAGTAAAGTCTCCAAGAAGAAAACGTAAAAGTCATAAAAAGCACCGCACGCTTTTGATTGTAAAGTTATTTTTTATTTCGACTTTATTATAAAGCGTGTTGTTTTAGTTTTATCAAACTATTATTTATTTAATAAGTCAGCTCAACATTATTACAAAGTTAAGAGTACAACGACAGAAATATTGGCGTCTAAGTGATTGTGACCAACGCAAGAGAAATTTAATAAAAACTAAATCGATTTTACATCAGAATGATAAGCGGATATACCTATATGAAGTCATAGCAGTTATCAGATTCGAACCTGTTATCATTGAGATTATGTTCTCGCCATACAGTACCGCGCATGCTGAATCACGCTTATGAAAATTAACAACAACACAGCATATGTGGTATGTATATGGTGACCTACTTTGCTACTTATGACCGCACGTCCTCCACAGATTTTATATGTAACTAGCTTTTACCCGCGGCTTAGGTCGCGTTGATGTTCTTAAATATATGTCCAGAGTTGGAGTCAAAAGAACTCGTTGATGATCACGTCGGGACAAGGCCGTAGCCAGAAGGGGATTAAGGGGGATTGACCCCCGAAATGTAAAAAGAAAGATATTTCTTTTAGTAACTATTAATGAGACTGCAGTTATATAGAGTGCGCCGGTCTCACTACCAATAAGGCCAAGGTCTCTGCCTACCTTAATTCTTCGGTAGTATAGTAGTCAGTATCCCCGCCTGTCACGCGGGAGATCGGGGTTCGATTCTCCACCGGAGAGCTAGCGGAAAAGGGGTCTTCTCACGAAGTTTTCATTCTTCGTTAAGTATATGGGTGTCTACAATTCAGAATGTACATGAATTAGAAATAACTTAGTGGTACGGACCCGGGATTGAATCTCTGACTTTCCGGTCGGTCTGGCACCATTAGATGCCCAGTGTACTAATTTGAACCGTTCGCGTTTCAGATAAGGATCACAAAACGCAATATTCTAAAATGTTTATGAATTTGTGTAGTAATTTGCTTTTGCCCGCGGCTCCGCCCGTGTGAATGTCGGTTTTTCGCTACATGGGAAATCCCGACGCAATCATATATTTATAAAAAAGCCATTATCCGGTTTAACTTTACTCTCGTACTTTAAAGGCGGCTACTAAAACAGTGGTCAAGCTGTGTCTTCATTTCTACTAGACTGATTTTGATGAAACATGCCGCATTATTTAAGTCGGAATAGTACCTTTAAGACTATAATAGTATGTCTAAAATCTACTCACTGGCTTTTGCGAGAAGCCCAAACAAACAAACAATCAAACGTCGACGGATTCTGTTTCAGAAGCCCTTAATTACTCGATCTGAGTAGTTTGTTTTTAAATATCTTCGATTTTTGAAAATTTGACATTTAACAATTTTATAATATATATAGATTTCATAGTAGAATTTCGCGTAGTCAATGTTTTTAGGTTATGTAAACAACCTAATTCCTAAGTAAACAACCAAATATCCACCGAAATAATCTTGTAACACTGATTTAAACCCGGAAACATAGTCAGTTTAAAATTATTTTACAGTAAAAAAGAATTCCTTCATGGGTTAATATCGACCGTGAACCTTGGTTCGTACTAACCGGCCGTATTAACAATCAAACTACCGTCGCTTCTAGATAAGCACACAGGCGAAAATAAAACAGGACGCAAAAAAAAAAATACAAGAAAAAAACATGGTTTCCTAATCTTCAAATTCTATACGAGCTAGGTTATATTAATAAGGTAGACAAATAAATGGACGAATGTGTACTGTATCGCGTTGAGTATACGGTTCGTAATGGTTTACTTGTCAACGTGCGATTAAGTACTTACACCCTTTTGTGTGTACGACGTCGAAACTTCGTGAGCATTTGCTTACAGTGATTATCTAGTTTTGATACTTGTTATTGTATTATTACGGAATTCTAATCATATTTTGATAGAGTTCGGGGAATTTGGAATACTAAAACTAAATTGTGGTAATATGTGCTACAACTGTATTTAGAGATCGATGCCGGAGGTATTTAGAATACATTACAATGCGTCCAGATTTGATCATCATCAATTCATGGAATTCCATCATTGGACGTAAGCCTTCTTGACAGTAGATATGAATTTGCCACTATCTTCATGTTTTACAGGCGTCCTGAAGATCGTAGCGGACTTTGATTGAATCTAGAGGTACCGCTGCTGTCTCTTTTCCTCGTGTATCTCTTACGCCCACAGCGCAGCGTCAACGGGAAGAAATGGAATGCCACTGTTATACCGGGCCCATTTGCTATTGTAAAATTTTATTTATAACTAGCTTTTGCCCGCGACTCCGCCCGCATTAATATCGGGTTTCCGTTACATGGGAAATCCCGACACAATCATAGATTTGTATAAAAAGTCAAAAACCACTTTTACTTGACCTCTCGTACCTTAACGGCGGCTACTAAAACAGGGATCAAGCCGTATCTTCAATTCCATTGGACCGATTTTGATGAAATATGCCACAGTATTTAAGTCGGAATAGTGCCTTTAAGACTGTGATGGTTTAACCAAAATATAGCAGCTGGTTTGTAAATTTTATTTAGAACTAGCTTTTGCCCGCGACTCCGCCCGCATTAATATCGGGTTTCCGCTACATAGGAAATCCCGACACAATCATAGATTTGTATAAAAAGTCTAAAACCACTTTTACTTGACCTCTCGTACCTTAACGGCGGCTACTAAAACAGGGATTAAGCCGTATCTTCAATTCCATTGGACCGATTTTGATGAAATATGCCGCAGTATTTAAGTCAGAATAGTGCCTTTAAGACTGTGATCATTTAACCAAAATATACCAGCTGGTTTTTGCGTGAAGCTCGAACAAACAAACATCGGTGTATTTGGTTTCAGAAGCCCTTAATTAATCGATCTAATTAGTTTGTTATTAAGTATGATTGATTTTTGAAAATTTGACATTTAACAATTTAACTATTTCTATTACAAACATATATTTTTTAAGTACTTTATGTTAATTTTTATCAAAGCCATTAGATAGCGTAAACCGATAAAGCCGCCAGAAAGCTTATTTTTCTCCGACTCGATTTACAAATATTGTGACATTACACTGAAAACTTTTATCATAATAAAACATCCAACATTCAGAGATGACGTAGCTTGCTATAAGGAAAAAAAAATATGGAATCGGATCAGTATTTTCAGAGATTACCTATCCTTGACAATTAAACTGAAAAACTTACAATAATCACCTCTTCATAATAATGTAGATCTATCAACATAAGTAGAGGTAGAGAATAATAAATGTTACCTATATTTCATTCTCACTAGATTATATTGTAGAGTAGAAAAGCTTCTTCAACGATTACGTAAGCGCACACCGGGTAAGTATCAAAACTGTCTAATCGCAATATCCGACCCAACTCTCATCTTTCACTGTTTTCCGTAGGGGACGTATTTGGTATAATATTTAACCTATCAATTTTTTTCTTTGTTATTTTAGCTTGTTGTGTAGAGGCCAGTGTGTATTTAATTGGATATATTAGGTTTACTTTCAGCATATTCTGCCTGCAGTGATAATTTTTATAAGCTTGTTTTATAACAATAATTTATCATCTAAAGTAATTTTATTAATATTTTTTTTTAAATTAGTTTGAAATTTGAATTCATTCTGAGAAATCACTCACATTGATGTTTTTAAAATTAATCTAAGGATTACTGTTTAGATCAGAGACTCCCAAACTTTATTGTCTTGTAGACCACCCGTCAGGTTTTCTCATTTGGGTAGGTCCAGTACTTAGCTAATATTAAATTTTTGCAAATTCTTCAGCTTTAAATTTCTTTTTGACACCTGGCATGACTTCTTGCAGGTCATCGTCGACCCCTGGAGGTCGATACCACCTTGGATATCAATGGTTTATATTAATAACTAGCTTTTGCCCGCAGCCCCGCCCGCGTTAATGTCCGTTTTTCGCTATATGGGAAATCCCGAAACAATCATAGATTTACATGAAAAGACTAAGATCCACTTTTACTTGAGCTCTCGTACCTTAACGGCGGATACTAAAACAGGGATCAAGCTGTATCTTCAAGTCTACTGGACCGATTTTGACGAAACATGCCACGGTATTTAAGTCAGAATAGTACTTTTAAAACTGTAACAGTTTGAACAAAATCTATCCCCTGATTTTTGCGTGAAGTACGAACGAACAAGCAAACATCGAGGGATTTGGTTTCAGAACCCCCTACTTAATCGATTGATTAGTTCTTTTTAATATCTTTGATTTTACAAAATTTGACATTTAACAATTTTATAATAGTATAGATTTTCGTCGTTAGTGTCCCTCATATAGTAGATAAAACTCAAGCCAACCAGTGGATGCGATGGAAAACTATTGTAATATTTTGTATATCGTCATCTCACGTCGATATTCGTCTCCACTACAGGAGCACGCACCTCCCCTTATAATGAGGGGGATTAGGCCGTAATCTACCACGCTGGTCTAATGCGGGTTGGTATTTTGTATACATTGGTATAAATATTGATATACATTGATATAACTTTAACATTTTTAACCATATAAAATGGCGGTTCACCACCCGACACGTCCCGTTGTCTGTGGGGGCGAAATTTGAGCTGCGGATAGCCACTCTGCTACATTGAACGATCGTAGCAGGTGGAAAGAAGTGGTCTCTGCCTACCCTAATGAGATATCGGCGTGAGTGTATGTATGTATAGATATAAATTATACAGCTATTATAATGATATTTGTATTATTATAATAGGTTTATAATTTATATGAATATATAATATAAAAAAAACCTATCAGAAAATTTATTCGTCTCCGGCAAAACAATGGGCCGCATATCTAGTTTGTCTCCTTTTCTATACTTACCTGTTTGACCAACGTTCGAATGATTAATTTGAACTTGTTATGATCCTATCGAGACAAATCAAATGTCGCATATCTAAGAGATATCTATTAATAAATGGCTGTATTCAGGTTATGATATCTTGAAAAGCCATACAGTGACAGGCTATATCTAATAATGAAAGAATGAACGGTTCGCTTATGCTAATTTAGAGAGATCTAGTTTTCGTCAAAATTTAAGAGAGTCGTCCAAGCGGTAGGTCAACTAGATGGGTGGGTCTATTCGTAGTTCTCCTTAAAATTCCAATTCTTCTTTTTTTGGGACAAAGAAGGCCTTATAGGACTACCGCAAGTTGTTTAATCGACATGTCCCTCTGTTGCTGATTGAAAACCCTGCGGTGGCCTTCATCAATATTTTGAGGAAATTCAGGATCTATTGTGAATTACTTACCAATGGCGCTCAGTGCCTTGACATTTCGAGTACTTCTCGGAGAGGAGAGGACATAATGGCACCATCCTAACCAGGGATCGTTTTGGTATAACGCTTAGAGCAATTGCCTCCACGATTCCCGAGAACCCGTAATAGATATTCTTGCTATTATGAAGTCCACTTGAAACAAAAGGCAGTAGAACAAGTCCTTTTTAGCGATTTCTAGTCGGAAAGCCAATTAATTGTGGATTTTCGACATTGAGGAATCGACTAAGGAGAAGAAGGACTATACTAACTAATGTGCTTTCGTTATAAGAATGTTTTGTACCTTATCAAACCTTTTAACTTTTCTCTTGAAAATTTTGCGATTTTGTAATTAGAACCTTTGTCGAGAAAATGGATATAGGTGAAGTATCTGATGAAAAATAAATAAGCATGAGTCGCAAGCTTAACTGAACCTTGTAGAATATGCTAATATAGAATACAAACTAGATTAATATTCGTTCAAAAATATAAAATTGTTTTATTATCCAAAGCTGCTCTCAAACTGATAACGATTGAATCAGGCATTACTTATTACCATATGTATGAAGTCGAATTAGAAGACACCAGACTAGCATTACCAAGATATAAGTCTGAGAGCAACCCGCACCAGGCCAGCGAGGTCCTCCTAATCGTCCTCCTGATCAGGGGAGGTCTGTGCCTATGTAGTGGGAAAAAATATGCACTGGTGATAAAGTTTGAGACCTATATCTTGTTAATACTACGGTGAACTGCCGCTACAAGCTAGTAGATAATATTAAGGTCATCAAATTTTGTTTCAAAGATGGTAATAGGTATTTACATAACGAACAAGTTTACCTTATCTATATATGTATATTATTATTTAAGTAGGTTTATGTGTGTGTTTATGTAAATAGCAGTCTCACGCGACGTGTTGGTTCAACTGTTGCATTACCTACAATATAATAGGATCCAATTTAAAAAGGGATAACACGTACATATATACATACATACACTCGCGCGGATATCACATAAGGGTAGGCAGAGACTATAGTATATACATATAGTCACGCCTCTCTCCCATTGGGATAGGCAAGTACCACTTCTTTCCACCCGCTGCGATTGTTTAATGTAGTTAAGTAGGTATCCGCAACCTAAATTTCGCCCTCGCGGGCAACGAGACGTGTCGGGTGGTGAACCACGACGCCGCCATTTTATAAGGTTCAAAAGTGTTGAAGTTACCCATTGCGTTCCCACGGATTAGTGGAGAGGAAAGGAAAGAGGAAGAGGTAGGAAAGGTGTATTGAGCAAGGAATATGATGTTTATAAAGTAATAAGGGATAAGTACACTTTTGTGTAAACAAGGGTTAGTCTATGCCTTTAAGGCACTGATACCCACAGTTATAGGTTTATATCGGCCCCCAGCGGTCGGCGATGACCTGCTAGGGGTCCATGCCAGCTGTCAAAAACTATTACAAAGTTGATGAATTGCAAAAATTCATTATTATATAATTAGGGATCCCATCAAAAACTGAAAAAAATCGTAAGTGGTTTATTCAATAAAAAAGTTTGGAGACCTCTGGTCTAAGCGATACTTTCTCTATTTCACATCCTTTGTCTAGTATATACATATGTATAATACTAATAATAATATTCTGTACACTTACACACACATTGATCTAGTTCCAAACTATGGTTCCCTGTACCTTGGGTACTAGACAACGATATACATACTTATATAGATAAATACAATACATAAATAGGTAATTACGTCCATGACTCTGATGCAAACATTTGTGCTCATCACACAAAGTTTTTGTGATGAGAACCTACCAGGTCGAACCCGGGACTCAATAGCATGATTTTGATTCAACAGAATGATTTTGATGAAACTTGCCACAGTATTTAAGTCGGAATAGTACTTTTAAGATTGTAATAGTTTAATCAAAATCTACCCGCTGGTTTTTGCGTGAAGCTCTTAAATTAGTCGATCTGAGTATTTTATTTTTAAATATCTTTGATTTTTGAGAATATCACATTTAACAGTTTTATAATAGTATAGAGAATAGAATTTATTCCACAAAAAATGGAGTGACATGAGTTCTTATAAGTAAATTAGTTCTAAAGTTCTACCTGTTTAGCTGTTACAGATCAACATGTGAAATTACGGTCTATATTTTTTACACCAGTCCACATACTCGCTGAAGAAGGATCTTCCGTTGAGAACAACGAAGTAATATTATTTAGAGTGCGGCCCTGTGTTGCCGTGGCCCCTCGCGCCTCGCCCCGCGCCGCCATTTCGTGTTATTGAGAATTTATGTCGATAAGGCTGGACGCACATCAAGCGAGCGATAATTTCAACTCATTTAAATGTTACCTGAGTGCTGTAGACGAACATTATGATATATATTTACTCTGCTTTTATATTATTAATATAAATGCTCGGTGTGATTTTTTAATAAAATTTATTGCATTGATACCCAAAGTGGTCTATATTGACCCCCAGGGGTCGACGATGACTTCACTACAGTTAGAAATTTAAATGTTTCAAAGTAAACAGCACTATACTAGCTGTCAAAAACACATTTGAAGTTGATGAATTTGCAAAAATTAAATATTAGCTAAGCGTTTATCCAAAACCGAAAAACAGCGAGGGGTCTACGAGACAGAAAAATTTGGAGACCCCTGGTCTATATCGAGTTCCATGTGTCGATGACGTGCAAGGGGTCCACGCCAACTGTCAGAAACATATTTGAAGTTAATAAATATATAAAAATTTAATATTAACTACGCTTGGGCGGTCTACTCAAAAGTAAAAAAAAACATTACAAGTGGTCTATAAGACAAAAAAGTTTGAGGACCTTTGATTTATTGTTTGAAGAGAGCTACAATACTTTTTAAACCATTAATTACCTAATATAAATTATCCGATAAATCGTCGCTTAGCTAAAAATGTTGCTCAAATTAAATTTATTAATGTTACTAGAGAATAAAAAGCTATTGTTTTGTGTAAAGTATTTCAGGCTTGTGTTAAAACCGTAATAAAATTTAATATGAACATTGTAAAGAAACCCATTAAACTGCTATCTTTTTACTATATTCAGTGGTACCAACCTATCCACTACGTATGAATTTTATTTTTTCTTTACCTTAATGTACCTTTTGCTTAGTGCTTGTCCACATAAATGGTTTTCCCTTTCTTTCTTTCACTGTCTCCGAAGGAAAAACCGAAGGAAAAAGTATAGTGAACTAATAACTTGCATATTTGACACAAACCACTTGAGCACTACCAGACCTGATCAAATAAAGCGCTTTAATTAGCATTGTAGTAGTAATTTTGTAATTTATTAAACAATATTGGATACGCGCCTATTAAATGTATCCAAAGCAGTATTAAAAGTCAAACAGTCAATATTAACTGAACCGATATTGTTGGCTAAACGATGAATCTATCAACATTTGTAATACTACTATAATAATAGTGTTTTTATTTTGTAACATGCGGTATTAACACGCTTTTATTAGCTTCATCTGTATGTACGTAACGGAATCTTTGAACCCGATTTTTACCTACGTTAAAAGGTCAGAGTAATTATAAATTTTGCTCATTTCTCAGGGACCGATGACAATACATTAATTTAATTAAAAAATAATAATATTTTTTAATGTTTTTTATTAAAAATATTTTGTTTATAATTTAATAATTTTGTTTTTTATAGATCGAACTAAAAAAATAAAAGTAAATTATAGTTTAAAAAATGTTTTTTAGTTTTTTCAACTATTTAAACATATTTATCTACGCGTCAGTGTTATATAGAATTTTGTTGCACGAGTTACAGGTGTAAAAATCCATTATCGCTCTTTCAAAAGAATTTAAAAATCGCATGTTCTCGCACCCGCACGAATGATGCACCTGTTTAATAAATAGATTGTTTTATTTTGTTTTTTTAAAGGTCAGGCGCTTGCCCGGTATTCTTGAATTCGAACTTAAGTCTATCTGTTTCCGTCACGAACAGTCTAAATGTGGAACGAATTCCCACCAATCGTTTACCTAACTTATGATTTATAACAAATTCCACGAAAAGAATACCAGATTATTTCTTAAAAACTCCTCGCTAATTACTTACCTACGTTATGATTTATAACTTCACAAAAAGAATCCTAGTGTATTTCTTAAAAGATCCCCACTAATTGTATACCCAAGTTATGATTTATAACAAACTTCACAAAAAGAATCCTAGAGTATTTCTTAAAAGATCCCCACTAATTGCATACCTACGTTATGATTTATAACAAACTTCACAAAAAGAATCCTACACTCTTTCTTAAAAACTCCTCGCTAATTGCATACCTACGTTATGATTTAAAACAAACTTCACAAAAAGAATCCTAGACTCTTTCTTAAAAGTTCCCCACTAAATGCATACCCAAGTTATGATTTATAACTTCACAAAAAGAATCCTACACTCTTTCTTAAAAACTCCTCGCTAATTGCTTACCTGCGTTATGTTTTATAACAAACTTCACAAAAAGAATCCTAGACTCATTCTTAAAAGATTCCCACTAATAGCATACCTACGTTATGATTTATAACAAACTTCACAAAAAATCCTAGACTCTTTCTTAAAAGCTCCCCACTAATTGCATACCCAAGTTATGATTTATAACAAACTTCACAAAAAGAATCCTAGTGTATTTCTTAAAAGATCCCCACTAATTGCATACCCAAGTTATGATTTATAACAAATTTCACAAAAAGAATTCTAGACTCTTTCTTAGAAGCTCTCAACGCACCACTGACTCCTCCGGTGCCGCAGAGGTTCATGGGCGGTTGTGATTGTATACTATCATGCGACCTCAACGCTCTTTTGCCAAATTTGACAAAAAAAAAAACACAAAGTTTGATTTAATATCATGACTAATTAATTCTTTTATTTTGGATCAATCTTCAAAATCAATCTTATTTTAGCTTTTATTATGTTTTCTTTTAGAATTTTGGCATTATTGTTGCCATTGCGATGGTTGTTAATGAAAGTATAGAGGACAGTAATAGAAATGTGTCGTATAAATGTGCCGACATAATGATATCATCACTGCATTTCTTTTTATAGATGCTGTGAGAACCAGCTGAGCGTTATCCTATTATTCAATCAAAATCTACTGCGATCTCTACGACGCTTGCTAAGCGTAAAGATTATGGCAAATACCTCCTGTTTTAGGAGATAGCCAATGTCCAGCAAGTCTTTCACGGGCTGATGATCAAAGGAACTGCACAAAAAAGAGCGATTTACAGGTTTAAAACACATCCAAAGCCTGCTTCTAGTTGTTTTAATGACGTATGGTATTCGAGTACGGTTTTTTTTTAAATTCCGGAGACCAAAATATCATTTGGTGTGTTAATAGTTTTTGTTTTAATTGTAAAAGTAGTGATGCCCAGCAATCGGAATTAATCGCGAATCAGTCGCAAGCTATTGTCACATTATAATCGACTAAGTAACCTATTTATGAAAAATGCTAACAGGAAAATTCCGACAAGTTAATCATCGAACGTATTTAATATTGGGAAATGTTGAAATTAATAAAGTAACGTCCTGTACTTTAAAAAAATATGATTTTAGGAATTTTAGATATTTATTCGGAACAAGAAATAAACAACAGAATCATAGTAGGTATATAAATTATAATTAATTTGGTCTTCCGAATGAAGAAGGCCAGAGTATACGTACAGGCAAATCTGTTCGGAGACGTTTTTACGTTTGTACTAGTATACGGTTAGCAGATAAAGAAATAAACATATACTTTTATATTTTTCTATTTTTATAGGTAGGTTAAGTACTTATATACTAGTACTTATACATATTAAATGTAATTTATTGTATATAACTAACTTCTATCACTACTTACAAGCTACTGATGCGAGAGTGCGAGGCACGCGGTAGCTAGCGTAAACTGGATTATTCCGGTTTTAGTCACTATGTGTACAAACACTACAACAAACGCAAAACATTCTCCAAGATGATTTATCTGTACACCACGTAATCTTATTGACGACAATAAACGCAAGATGATGACCTCACATCATTATATATTCCGAACGTCTCCAACCTCACGGGAATATAGTCGTGACAATATGTTTGTGGAACGGAAATAAATATTTATCGAAAAAAAAAATACATTATTTAAATTTATGTCGTCCAGTGTGAGGGCCCCCTTACACCAGGGGCGTTGCACCGAATAGATCCGCCGCTATCAATTCTGTATTGCATGTGTGTGCGTGTCACATGTGTTGATACAGCGTGTTGCTTCTTAATTTTTATTGTTTTTTTTTTAAACGAAAACTGTACATATTCCTGCACGACCGTTGACGACCTAACTCGGTAACGGGTTAACGGATTTACGTGACATTTCTAAACATTATGTATCTGAATATGATCTCGAATGAGACAAGATAAACGTTAGTTTTATATTTTCTGTAATGAAACTGTTCTCACCGATGACTTTATAATGATACTAGATTTAAACAGCGTCTTCGTTCGCCTTGATATTCTTAAATACATGTCAGAGACTGTTGAAAATACAATTATTTGATAACTATTAACTATTTTTTTCATTCCCTCAGAAAGTTTTTCGGGATAAATGTCCTTCTCTGTACCCCTGACTATGTGTATACAGAATTTCATGATGATAGGTTAAGTAGTTAACGCGTAAAAGCGTAACAAACAAGCAAACTCACATTCACATTTACAATATTAATTAGGATAATATTTAGACCTTATAACATCTGACATTTTAGATTTGTCTTTAGCACTATAAAAATACATTGTTTTAAATCACTTTCAACGCTGATTGTGGTAAGGACATAATAATGTGACATTTAAATCTGTACTTAAAGGGCTATCTGTACTTATATTCTGTTAAATAAGTCTTCATTCTCTCATATATCATATCAATAATGCGTACGAAGGTAAACTCACAAATTTATCTCAAGTAGTCCACAGTTTGTCACATGCTATTGTTTTTACAGAATTCAGTCTCATGAAGACACCACGTACTTTTGAAATATTTTAAATCATCATCATCATCATCATTGCCATCGTCAGCCCGTGGGAGTCTACTGTTGGACGTGGGTCTTTTTGTTAAAAAGAAGGTATTTTCCATAATCTTCACGTCTTGAAGAGCGCAGTATATTCTGATTGAATAATAAGATAACGCTGCTGCCTATCATCCTGATCCATCCCTTAACTGGTTCTTATAGCATCCACGGGAAGAAATGGAGAGATATTATCTATCTATTTACTATTATTAAATTGTTAAATGTCAAATTTTCAAAAATAAAAAATATTAAAAAACAAACTATGCAGATCAACTAATTAAGGGCTTCTGAAACCAAATCCGTCGATCTTTGTTTGTTTGTTCGGGCTTCACGAAAAAACTTTGGATTTTGGTTAAACTGTTACAGTCTTAAAGGTACTATTCCGACTTAAATAATAGGGCATGTTTGATCAAAATCGGTCCATTAGAATTGATCTCTGTTTTAGTAGCCGCCGTTAAGGTACGAAAGGTCAAGTAAAAGCGGTTCAAAGACTTTTTATACGAATCTATCTACTATGATTGTGTCGGGATGTTGCGGAAAACCGACATTCACGCTGGCGGAGCCCCGCGCAAAAGCTAGTTATACATAAATACGTAAACTAGAGTATAAAAATTACTTTGTAGTTATTAAGAATATTCAGGAAGGTCGATAAAACAGAAGCTCTTAATTTTCAAATTAATTAAACTAAAAAAAACACACTGAAATAAAAAAAGGAACATTGAAAATGATGGTATTCTTATGCTGGCACCTAACAGCATATTAAAAATATACAACAATTTAAAATGACGATTACAAATGCAGAGCAACCTGTATAATATCACCTTGTTTCGTCCGTAAGCTCACAAATACGATGTTTATACAATTCATGTACTCGTGCACGCACACACGTAAGTGCACGTACACACAGGCGCGCGTGCGTCAACACATTTATGTTAAATTTAATTGTAAACGTAAACCGCACCGCTCTCGATAGTTTTTTTTTTAGGGTTCCGTGGTTGGGAACCCATATCATATAATGATCCACTGAAATGCGAATGAATGCGAAAGGCCGTTTGTCTGTCTGTACGTATAGTAAATTATCATTAGTCCACTGTATATTAAATTAATCTACATAAAATAAAGCAATTTTCGCGATATTGGTAGCAATTCCGCTGTAACAGAACCTAAAAAAAAAATTTAGATTCTCCCTATCTTTTTCTAATGCCAAACGCCAGAACGAGATAGCAAACATAGCGAATACCGATCTACATTTCTGTCAAAAGGTACAAAAAAAAGTTGTGTTTTTGCGTATCTTTAGTTGGCGTGTTCCGAGATCACGTCTAAATTACTTAATTTTGACCTGTTTAAAAAAAAATTGACAGTGCATCTCGTTTTGGCGTTTGACATTAGAAAAAGATAGGGGGAGTCTAAATTTATTTAAGTTCTGTTATCGTAGAATTACCACCATTTTTGCCTTTCGTTAAGGGACATTTTTTGAGCTTAAAAGCCGAGTTTGAAGGTTCGCTCGTAAGGCGCTGGACTGGTGCCACTATCGCGAAAACCCTTGTTATTCAATATCTCAGAAACGGCTTAACATAAGAAAAAAACTAGACCTGTTATAAATTAAATTTTCTATCTTTTTTTTATATAAACGCACAAATTTCGACACGCAAAGTTAGTGAAACAAACAAAGGTACCGTTTCGAGCGCGATATCTCGAGATATATATATTTTAGAAGAAGAAAGTTACATATATATGATAGGAAATTTAATTTATAAAAGGAAAGCTCTCCGTAGTTTTTTACGTAGAGTGAGCCGTTCACGAGATATTGAACGAAATGCATTTCTCGCGACAGTGGTGTCACCTCACGGGTGACACCTCAAACTCAGCTTTTGGCTTAAAAAAATACTACATGCATACATACACTCACGCCAACATGCCATAAGGGTAGGCAGAGACCATAGTGTACTGTCACGCCTCTTTCCTATTGGCGTAAGCAAATACCACTTCTTTCCACCTGCTACGATCGTTTAATGTAGCAAAGTGGATATCCGCAGCCCACAGTTCGCCCCCGCGGGCAACGAGACGTGTCAGGTGGCGAACCACGACGCCGCTTTTTTATGAGGTTCAAAAGTGATTAAGTTCCTCATAAAAAAGTACTAATGAAAGGCAATATTGTGGAAGTTGCTTTATTTGTTTGATTTTCGAAGTTTTTTTTTTTGCTATATTGACTGGACTATACGAGTATATGTTTGGTTAGTCCGTTTGTATGTCTACATGGTTAGTTACCTTTTCATATTTCAACCACCGTTCGACCCTGATCCTATCATCCCCAGTCCATATTCATCTCCCTTATAGGGGCACGTATGAAAATACGACCACACCGTCTCCATAGTCCTCGGGATGATGGAACGTGATAGGTATTTTCACCCGCGAAAAAGGGATCCGCAGGGAAATGGATGTTAGGTTCCTGATTCAATTCATCCATCCACAGACAATATTCGTAGCCACTATAGGAGAACGGAAAAAGAAGAAAACCCGGATGAAGGAGAAGGAAGAGACAGTGGTAGCTCGGGGGGCCGGGGTCGCTTACCCGTGTACTTAGTCTATTTGCCGGACAGGCTAAAAGAGCAAGTACTCCCTGACCTCTGTACTCTATGTATGTATGTATTATTCGCTATGGTCTCTGCCTACCCTTATGGGATATCGGCGTGAGTGTATATATGTATAATAAATATTCAAAATAAGTGTTATAACACAATACACAGCTTGTAATGGTAGCTCTAGAAGCATGAAATAATTTTTACAGAAGTACCTTATACAAAGTCTTAGTACTCGTAAGAAGGATTTTTGAAAATACATCATTCAACGATGACATCGCTATTTCTATGAGTTCTCATCACACAAAGTTTGTCCCTACCTGGATTCGAATTTGGGACTCGTCGACCCAGAAACCGTCAACCAATTCAGCCAATCGGACATCGTAACTGCTGATATACTCGCTAAAGGGTGTGCGTCATAAATACGAAATGGGCCATATGAAAAAAAGTCGATGTGTCACTAGAATTTGTTAGGTGTGGCGTGCACTAGGGCTTTCAATACCGGGATCCCGGTATTGACCAATACCGGGATCCCGGAGTTTTTTTCCCCAAAGTTTTTCAATACCGGTATTAAAATGGCCAATACCGGGATCCCGGTATTGGTGATTTCACTCATTTTTATACCAAAACACAGTAATAATCTAAAAGTGTGCTTAAAATATACCTTTTTTTACTCATTTATACCGCTACAAAATGATTCAAATTGATATTTCAAGATTTAGTGTTTAGCCGTTACGATTTACGAACAGAACGAATCTTTAAATAAAAGAAATGTTATGAGGGTATTTTTGAAAAATGTGATTAGTTTAAAATAGAAACGGATCTGATTGTTAACGGAAATTTGGCCATTATTTTTATGTGTAACAAGAATTATTCAAAAAAAGACTTATCTGACTGACCAGAATATTACTATTATGTAAATAAAAGATGATTTTGTATAAAAAACTTGATCTTTTTTTTTATTTGAGAAAAATACTTTTACAGAAATACCTACTTCCAAAAAATTTACAAATCTGAAAGAAATTCAGAATTATTTTTTTTTTTAAATAAAAATATTCGGTATTAATATCGGTATTGAGAAAATCCGGTATTTGAAAGCCATAGTCTAGAATCTAAAAATAAACTACCTAATCCAGTTCTGGATATTGGCGATTTGAACATGTTCAAAAATACACTTCTAGTGTGGCGTCGGCGTAATGATAGCGTCGTTCTATCTCTCTACCCGGTTGCTGTGATAACCAGCTAAGGCAGCGGTCGCCAAACTTTGACCTCACGGACCAGTAAGATCATAATTAAAATCCCGCGCACCACTGATAGGATTTTTAAGTGTTTATATATATATATATATATATATATATATATATATA